>WNWK01001213.1:0-82500 GCA_009830355.1 Cherax destructor | reverse complement strand
TTTCACTGGTCACTACTAGGTTACTCTTCCTGCTCCATGTGCTTTATCGTACCTCTTCTTAAAGCTATGTATGGATGCTGCCTCCACTACATCACTTTCCAGAGTGTTCCACTTCCTGACAACTCTGTGACTGAAGAAATACTTCCTAACATCCCTTTGACTTGTTACTCATCTGAGTTTTCAACTTCTAGTTGTGACCCCTTGTTGCTGTGTCACATGTCTGGAACATTCTGTCTCTGTCCACCCTGCCAAATCCTCTCAGTATTTTATATGCCCTTATCATATTCCCCCTATCTCTCCTGTTCTCCGGAACTAGTCTTGTTGCAAACCTTTGCACTTTCTCTAATTTCTTGACGTGCTTGACCAGGTGTGCGTTCCAAGCTGGTACTACATACTCCAATATGGGGCTGACGTACATGGTGTACAGAGTCTTGAACGATTCCTTACTGAGATCTCGGAACGCTATTCTTAGGTTTGCTAGGCACCCATATGCTGCAGCAGTTATTTGGTTGATGTGCACCTCAGGAGATGTGCTCGGTATGATGCTTACCCCAAGATTATTTTCCTTGAGTGAGTTTTACAGCCTTTGACCCCCCTAGCCTGTACTCCGTCTGTGGTCTTCTTTGTCCTTCCCCAAACTTCATAATTTTGCACTTATGAAGCTTTGTGTGACCAGTCTCACAGCCTGTCCAGATCTCCTTGTAGACGTACCTGATCCTTGTCTGCTTGTATTCTCCTCATTAGTTTTACGTCGTCTGAAAACAAGGACACTTCTAAATCTATCCCTTCCGTCATGTCATTTACCAAATATTAGAAACAGCACTGGATCTAGGACTGACCCTTGTGGAACCCCACTCGACACCTGCATCCACCCTGACACCTCGTCTCGTTCCAACACTCGCCGTTTCCTTCATGTCAGTTATTCCCTGATCCACTGCAGTACTTTCCTTACTATTCTTGAGTGCTTCTCGAGCTTCTCAACCACTTTCTTGTGTGGTACTGTGTCGAAAGCCTCCTTACAGTCCAAGAATATGCAGTCTACCCATCCCCCTCTCTCCTGTCTTACTTCTGTCACCTTAGTGAACTCCAGTAGGTTCGTGACACAGGATTTCCCTTGCCTTAAGCCGTGCTGGTTATCATGTATGAGTCCGTTCCTTTCTAGGTGTTCCACCACTCGTCTTCTGATAATCTCCATAACTTTACATACATGTCAATGACATGTATAGTCTGTCTCCTTCCTTAAAAACTGGGACTACATTTGCTATCTGCCACACCTCAGGCAGTTGCACTGTTTCAATAGCTTTATTGAAGATTGTTGTTAGTGGCACACATAGTGCCTCTGCTCCCTTTCTCAGGTCCCACGAAGAGGTATTATCTGGGCCCACCGCCTTGGAGGTACCTAGTTCGCCTAGCAGTTTCTTCACCTCCTCCTCGGTTGTGTGTAGTGTGTCCAGTACTTGCTGGTGCACCCTACAACCTAGGTCTGCTGGAAGCCTCCGTGTCTCCACTGTGAATACCTCCCTGAATCTTGAGTCGAGCTCCTCACATACTTCCTGGTCATTCCCTGTGAGCTCTCCTCCTTCCTTCCTTCCTCAACCTGATTACCTGGTCCGTCTGAGGAAGATGTGTGTGTGTGTGTGCGTTTGTACTAACCTATTTGTGGTTGTAGAGGTACAGTCTTTGCTCCTGGTCCCATCTCTCCACTTGTTTCACTCCTGGCTGTGTGAGCTCTATCATACCTATTCTTAAAACTATGTATGGATCCCACTCCCACACCTTCACTGCCTTTAAGGCTAAAGAAGTACTTCCTAACATCCTTGTGATTAGCCTGTGTTTTTAACTTTAGTTGTGTCCTCGTGTACCTGCTTTCCGCCTCTAAGACTTGCACTTTACTCTGTTAATTCCTGTCAGTATTTTGTATGTCGTAATCATATCACCTCTGGTTCTTCTGTGCTCGAGTTTGGTCAGGTTCAACTCCTCTAGCTTCTCAAGGTTCATTCACCTCTGGCACTAGTTTGGTTACAAACCTTTGCACCTTGTCCAGCTGCTATACAAAGAGTTAACCAGATGTGGGTTTCACACTGGCGATGTGTACCCTAAAATGAACCTTACATGTATTGTGTATAATGTCGTGAATGACTCTTTGTGTTCCCGAAAGCTATCCTTAAATTTCCTAGTCTTGCGTTTGTGTACCTCAGGTGATATGCTAGGAACTATGCTCACCCTGAGGTCCTTCTCTTAGATGGGAGGTTTACAGCCTCTCGAGTCTGTATTCCATTACCGGTCTTCTTTGCCCTTCCCGATTTCCATAACGTTGCATTTGCTGGGGTTACGCTCTAACAACCACTTCCTAGGGTCATCAAGGAGCTGGTTCGAGCTTCATGAGACATCTAGGAACTGGGTACAGCTTCCTGGGTCCTCAAGGAGCTGGGTAGAGCTTCTTGAGGTCCTCAAGGAGCTGGGTAGAGTTTCCCGAGGTCCCCAAGGAGCTGGGTAGAGCTTTCCGAGGTCCTCAAGGAGCTGGGTAGAGCTTCCTGAGGTCCTCAAGGAGCTGGGTAGAGTTTCCCGAGGTCCCCAAAGAGCTGGGTAGAGCTTTCCGAGGTCCCAAAGGAGCTGGGTAGAGCTTTCCGAGGTCCCCAAGGAGCTGGGTAGAGCTTCCTGGGTCCTCTTGTGTTTATATACTGAGATACATGCCTCTTTGTGCATATATATTGAAAGATACACACCTCTGTGTATATACACTGAAAGATATACACCTCTCAATGTATATACATTGCTAGATATACACCTGTCTGTATATACACAGAGATATTCACCTCCCAGTGTATAGATCCTTGTATAGATGGCTGGAACGCATGTATAAGCCCGGCCCAAGACCAGGCTCTACGAGTAGAAAGACTCTGGAAACTCATCAAAGGTATGCCTTAAACACGTGCAGGGAACACGTGCAGTGAACGAACACGTGCAGGAACAAACACTTTGAATAAAACACCCGTGACGCTCAAACAGGCAGTGTTTTAAGCGAGAGTTGTTGAAAGGTCAATATAGGTAAACAGATGACTTTGTTTACTGTTGCTTGCTTAAGCACTCGCCCGTGCGTGTTTATGTAACCGTGTATATATATACACACACACATACACAAACACGGTAACTTGTACACGTAAATACACACATTCTTGATCTCCCCAACACACACATACACACACACGCTCTGATGTATACTCAAGAATACACATATCTTATTTACACACACACACACACACACACACACACACACACACACACACCAAGATCTCCCCAGGGCCACAGTATTGGAAACAAGGTTGAAGGTTTGGTACACAAACGCGGATGGAATTACGAACAAGTATGAAGAGTGGAATGAAAGAATAGGTGAGGTGTCCCTAGACATCATAGCTGTCACAGAAACCAAACTAAATGAGACAGTTACAGATGCAATCTTCCCACAGGGATATCAAATCCTGAGGAAAGATAGAAGGAGCAGGGGGGAGGAGGGGTCGCACTGCTTGTAAGGAACCGCTGGAGATTCGAGGAAATGGAAGGAATGGAGGTGTGTAGAGAAAGGGACTTCATAGTAGACACCATCCAGTCTGGGGAGCACAAGATAATCATTGCAGTGATGTATAACTCACCACAGAACTGCAGGAGGCCAGGAGAGGAATATGATGAGAACAACAGAGCGATGGTGGACACTCTGGCGGAGGTGGCAAGAAAAGCGCACATGAGCAGAGCGAAGCTACTGGTCATGGGCGATTTCAACCACAGGGAGATCGACTGGGAGAACCATGAACCACGTGGGGGTCCAGAAACTTGGAGAGCCAAGATGATGGACGTGGTACTGGAAAACCTGATGCACCAACATGTCAGGGGGAGAAGATGAACCAGCAAGACTGGACCTTGTATTCATCCTGAACAGCTCAGATATTGAAGACATAACACATGAGAGCCCCCTGGGAGCCAGCAACCATATGGTGCTGAGCTTTGAGTACATTGTAGAGCTACAGGTGGAGAGGGAAAACAGTACAGAAAGAGACAAACCAGATTTTAAAAGAGGGAACTACACAGGCATGAGGAATTTTCTGCAGGAGGTTCAGTGGGAAAGGGAAATGGACGGACAGACAATAAGTGAAATGATGGAATACGTAGGGGCAAAGTGCAAGGAGGCAGAGGAACGGTTTATACCCAGAGGAAAAAGATTAAACGGGAAGGCCAGAAAGAGCCCCTGGTTTACCCAAAGGTGCAGGGAGGCAAAGACCAAGAGTGTCAGAGAATGGAAAAGGTACAGAAGTCAAAGAACCCAAGTAAACAAAGAGATTAGTAGAAGAGCTAGAAACGAGTATGCACAGGTACGGAGGGAAGCCCAGAAACAGTACGAAAATGACATAGCATCGAAAGTCAAGTCTGACCCGAAACTGATGTACAGTCACATCAGAAGGAAGACAACAGTCAAGGACCAGGTGATAAGGCTGAGGAGAGAAGATGGGGAACTCACAAGTAACGATCAAGAGGTATGTGAGGAGCTCAACTTGAGGTTTAAGGAAGTATTCACAGTGGAGAAAGCAAGGCAGCTGGGTAGACAGGATGGGGTGCATCACAAACAAGGGATGTATCAAGTGCTAGAGGGCATACACACAACTGAGGAGGAGGTGAAGCAGTTACTCAGTGACCTTGATACCTCAAAGGCGATGGGTCCGGACAATATCTTCCCGTGGGTTCTTCGGGAAGGAGCTGAGGTACTGAGTGTGCCACTTACCATAATATTCAACACATCCCTTGAAAATGGGCAGTTACCTGAGGTATGGAAGAAGGCCAACGTAGTCCCCATCTTTAAAAAAGGAGACAGAAAAGAGGCACTAAACTATAGACCGGTGTCACTTATGTGTATAGTGTGCAAAGTCTTGGAGAAAATCATCAGGAAAAGAATGGTGGAACACCTTGAGCTGAACAGGATAATAAACACCAGACAGCACGGATTCCGGGAAGGCAAATCCTGTGTAACAAACCTCCTAGAGTTCTATGATAAAGTAACAGAGGTAAGGCAAGAGAGAGAAGGGTGGATTGATTGCATTTTCCTGGACTGCAGGAAGGCCTTCGACACAGTTCCTCACATGAGATTAGTAAAGAAGTTGGAAGAACAAGCACGTATAACAGGAAGGGCACTGGAATGGATCAGGGAATACCTCACAGGGAGGCAACAACGGGTCATGGTGCGTGATGAGGTATCACAGTGAGCATCTGTGACGAGCGGCGTTCCGCAGGGGTCAGTCCTAGGACCAGTGTTATTCTTGGTATATGTAAATGACATGACAGATGGGATAGACTCAGAAGTGTCTCTGTTCGCAGATGATGTGAAATTAATGAGGAGAATCACATCGGAGGAGGACCAAGCAGGACTTCAAACAGACCTGGACAAGCTTGACATCTGGTCTAGCAAATGGCTTCTCGAATTCAATCCCACTAAATGCAAAGTCATGAAGATCGGAGAAAGGCAAAGAAGACCGCTGACAGAGTACAGGCTAGGCGGACAAAGGCTACAAACCTCGGAAAAGGAGAAAGACCTTGGAGTGAGTATAACGCCAAGCACGTCTCCGGAGGCACACATCAACCAGATAACTGCGGCAGCATATGGGCGACTGGCAAACCTAAGATTAGCGTTCCGTTACCTTAACAAGGACTCATTTAAGACACTGTACACCGTGTACGTCAGGCCCATACTAGAATATGCAGCACCAGTCTGGAACCCACACCTGGTCAAGCACGTAAAGAAACTAGAGAAAGTGCAAAGGTTTGCGACAAGGTTAGTTCCACAACTCAGGGTCTGTCCTATGAAGAAAGGCTGAGGAAATAGGACTAACAACACTGGAGGAAAGAAGGGTCAGATGAGACATGATAACGACATACAAAATACTGCGGGGAATCGACAAGGTAGACAGTGACAGGATGTTCCAGAGAGGGAACACAGAAACAAGGGGACACAACTGGAGGCTGAAGAATCAGATGAGTCAAAGGGATGTTAGGAAGCATTTCTTCAGCCACAGAGTAGTCAGGAAGTGGAATAGTCTAGAGAAAGATATAGTGGAGGCAGGAACCATACATAGTTTTAAGACAAGGTATGATAAAGCTCATGGAGCAGGGAGAGCAGAGACCCAGTAGCGGGCAGCGCAGAGGCGGGGCCAGGAGCTGAGTCTCGACCCTGCAACCACAATTAGGTGAGTACAATTAGGTGAGTACACACCACACACACACACACACACACACACACACACACACACACACACACAGGTCTGATGTATTCTCAAGAATACACATATATTATTACACACACACACACACACACACACACACACACACAACACAACACACACACACACACACACACACACACACAACACACACACACACACACACACACAAGTGGTCAGGAAGTGGAATAGCTTGGGAAGAGGTGTAGTGGAGGCGAGGTTCCATACATGCTTTAAAGGGTATGTAAAGCTCATGGCGCAGGAGAGTGACCCAGTAGCAACCAGTGAGAGCAGGGGACCAGGACTAGTCCGACCCTGCAACCACAACAGTAGCACACACTAGGTGAGTACACACACACACACAGACACACACACACACACACACACACAAACAGAACACACCACACACACAGACAGACAAACACACACACACACAACACACACCACCACACACCACACACACACACACACACCCTGAGACCAGATTACAATGCATAAATCCTAGCAGTACTACTGCCTATGCGCTCTACTTCTCCGCCTGCTGCCCCTGCTCGCTCTCTTCCTATGTGCTGCTATTCCTCTGCTCCTCTTTACCTCTGCTGCCTCTGTGCCTCATTGCCTCTGCTGCCTCTACTGCCTCTGCTGCCTCTGCTGCCTCTCTGCCTCTGCTGCCTCTACTGCCTCTGCTGCCTCTGTGCCTCTGCTGCCTCTGCTGCCTCTACTGCCTCTGCTGCCTCTTGCCTCTGCTGCCTCTGCTGCCTCTCTGCCTCTGCTGCCTCTACTGCCTCTGCTGCCTCTCTGCCTCTGCTGCCTCTGCTGCCTCTCTGCCTCTGCTGCCTCTGCCTCTGCCTCTGCTGCCTCTGCCTCTGCTGCCTCTGCCTCTGCTGCCTCTGCCTCTGCTGCCTCTGCCTCTGCTGCCTCTGCTGCCTCTGCTGCCTCTGCCTCTGCTGCCTCTGCCTCTGCTGCCTCTCTGCCTCCTGCTACTGCCTCTGCTGCCTCTACTGCCTCTGCTGCCTCTGCTGCCTCTACTGCCTCTGCTGCCTCTCCTGCCTCTGCTGCCTCTGCTGCCTCTACTGCCTCTGCTGCCTCTACTGCCTCTGCTGCCTCTACTGCCTCTGCTGCCTCTACTGCCTCTGCTGCCTCTGCTGCCTCTGCTGCCTCTACTGCCTCTGCTGCCTCTACTGCCTCTGCTGCCTCTATTGCCTCTGCTGCCTCTATGCCTCTGCTGCCTCTACTGCCTCTACTGCCTCTGCTGCCTCTACTGCCTCTGCTGCCTCTGCTGCCTCTACTGCCTCTGCTGCCTCTGCTGCCTCTGCTGCCTCTACTGACTCTGCTGCCTTTACTGCCTCTACTGCCTCTGCTGTCTCTGCCTCTACTGACTCTGCTGCTCTCTGCTGCCTCTGCTGCCTCTACTGACTCTGCTGCCTTGTCTGCCTCTACTGCCTCTGCTGCTCTACTGCCTCTGCTCCTGACTGCTTAATGACTACTCTGTAGACTGAAACTTTGCTTAAGACTCTATGTTGCACTTGTATGCAACTCACGACATACTGCTGTCAATCGCCCTTGTATAAACAAGAGAGGTACATAGCTGGTACAGAAAGCTTAAATCAAAGACTACCTAGGTGTTGCACATGTGTCTAAATTATCAACAAGACAATACTGCGTAATACAGCCCTTGATTAAAACAGGACGGTACATAGGCTGGTCACAGACCCTGTTAAACAGGACGGTACTTAGGTTGGTCAGTCAAAGTCCTACTGTCAGCTTAAACAGGACGGTACACTAGTGCTGGGTCACAGTCCCTGTGCTTAAACAGGACGGTACTAGGCTGGTCACAGCCTGCTTAAACAGGACGGTACATAGGCTGGTCACAGCCCCTTGCTTAAACAGGACGGTACCTAGGCTGGTCACAGTCCCTTGCTTAAACAGGACGGTACCTAGGCTGGTCACAGTCCCTTGCTTAAACAGGACGGTACTTAGGCTGGTCACAGTCCCTTGCTTAAACAGGACGGTACCTAGGCTGGTCACAGTCCCTTGCTTAAACAGGACGGTACTAGGCTGGTCACAGTCCCTTGCTTAAACAGGACGGTACTAGGCTGGTCACAGTCCCTTGCTTAAACAGGACGGTACTAGGCTGGTCACAGTCCCTTGCTTAAACAGGACGGTACTTAGGCTGGTCACAGTCCCTTGCTTAAACAGGACGGTACTTAGGCTGGTCACAGTCCCTTGCTTAAACAGGACGGTACTAGGCTGGTCACAGTCCCTTGCTTAAACAGGACGGTACTAGGCTGGTCACAGTCCCTTGCTTAAACAGGACGGTACTAGGTTGGTCACAGTCCCTTGCTTAAACAGGACGGTACTTAGGCTGGTCACAGCCCCTTGCTTAAACAGGACGGTACTTAGGCTGGTCACAGTCCCTTGCTTAAACAGGACGGTACTTAGGTTGGTCACAGTCCCTTGCTTAAACAGGACGGTACTTAGGTTGGTCACAGTCCCTTGCTTAAACAGGACGGTACATAGGTTGGTCACAGTCCCTTGCTTAAACAGGACGGTACATAGGTTGGTCACAGTCCCTTGCTTAAACAGGACGGTACATAGGTTGGTCACAGTCCCTTGCTTAAACAGGACGGTACTTAGGCTGGTCACAGTCCCTTGCTTAAACAGGACGGTACTTAGGCTGGTCACAGTCCCTTGCTTAAACAGGACGGTACCTAGGCTGGTCACAGTCCCTTGCTTAAACAGGACGGTACTTAGGCTGGTCACAGTCCCTTGCTTAAACAGGACGGTACATAGGTTGGTCACAGTCCCTTGCTTAAACAGGACGGTACTTAGGCTGGTCACAGTCCCTTGCTTAAACAGGACGGTACCTAGGCTGGTCACAGTCCCTTGCTTAAACAGGACGGTACTTAGGCTGGTCACAGTCCCTTGCTTAAACAGGACGGTACATAGGTTGGTCACAGTCCCTTGCTTAAACAGGACGGTACATAGGTTGGTCACAGTCCCTTGCTTAAACAGGACGGTATTTAGGCTGGTCACAGTCCCTTGCTTAAACAGGACGGTACATAGGTTGGTCACAGTCCCTTGCTTAAACAGGACGGTATTTAGGCTGGTCACAGTCCCTTGCTTAAACAGGACGGTACATAGGTTGGTCACAGTCCCTTGCTTAAACAGGACGGTATTTAGGCTGGTCACAGTCCCTTGCTTAAACAGGACGGTACATAGGTTGGTCACAGCCCCTTGCTTAAACAGGACGGTATTTAGGCTGGTCACAGTCCCTTGCTTAAACAGGACGGTACATAGGTTGGTCACAGTCCCTTGCTTAAACAGGACGGTATTTAGGCTGGTCACAGTCCCTTGCTTAAACAGGACGGTATTTAGGTTGGTCACAGTCCCTTGCTTAAACAGGACGGTACATAGGTTGGTCACAGTCCCTTGCTTAAACAGGACGGTACTTAGGCTGGTCACAGTCCCTTGCTTAAACAGGACGGTATTTAGGCTGGTCACAGTCCCTTGCTTAAACAGGACGGTACTTAGGTTGGTCACAGTCCCTTGCTTAAACAGGACGGTATTTAGGCTGGTCACAGTCCCTTGCTTAAACAGGACGGTACTTAGGTTGGTCACAGTCCCTTGCTTAAACAGGACGGTATTTAGGCTGGTCACAGTCCCTTGCTTAAACAGGACGGTACCTAGGTTGGTCACAGTCCCTTGCTTAAACAGGACGGTACTTAGGCTGGTCACAGTCCCTTGCTTAAACAGGACGGTACTTAGGCTGGTCACAGTCCCTTGCTTAAACAGGACGGTACTTAGGCTGGTCACAGTCCCTTGCTTAAACAGGACGGTATATAGGCTGGTCACAGCAGAGAAATGAGTTAGGTTGTGTACTCTCAGTATGACTGTGTTCGCTAAGTTGTCAATTGACAATCCGAACGATTTTTTTCATGAACGAGACCCCAAATTTTGTCAACATCTCCAGAATTGCTGACATTTTTGGGTTATTCTTAGGTTCTCTACACATATGCCGCTGTGTATGATAATCTATGTAACTGTATTTGTGTATACCTGAATACACTTACTTAGTTACACAGGCTTTGTGATTATAGTGTATTAGCGCTAAAAATGCGTGGTGAAGGAATAGCGGGAAAAGTTGGGATCTATAACTTATTAATAACTACAACACAAAATGTAACGGTGAAGGGAGTTAAGTCGGAGGGTGCCACAGGAGGGTGCCACAGGAGGGTGCCACAGGAGGGTGCCACAGGAGACTGCCACAGGAGGGTGCCGCTGGAGGGTGCCACAGTGAAAAGCTCTGTTCCACAAGACACAGTTCTCACCAAACTGGAATCACTCAGAGTGTAAGACTAATGTGAGAGATCTGGGAGTGATCATGACATGATCTCACTTCAATGATTACAAACACAAGGAAAATGATAAGGTGCGTAACTAGAACCTTCAAAACAAGAGAAGCTAATATAGTCACTTTTTTTTTACACAAATAAGTTTTATAGGTTAAATGTTGTTATCCTACCTCAGCTGATTTCGAAGCCCAGGTCTAAGGTATACTACCACCCCCAGGATGCCACCCATAACAGTTGATTAGCACCCAGGTACCTATTTACAACTAGGTGAACAGGGACAGCAGGTGTAAGAGAACATACCAATCATTTCCATCCATGCCGGGGATTGAACCACGGACGTAGTGTGTGAGCTGAGTGTGCTACCAACTGAACCACGAGTCACTTGTACTCTCCAGGCGGGAGTACTGCTGCACTCGAACCTGGAGAACGTTCAGAGAACCTTCACCGCTTCCAGAGATTCCATCAAGAACCTAAACAACTGTGAACGTTTGAAGTCCCTGCATCTGTACTCCTTGGAACGTAGGCGAGAGAGGTAAATTATAATCTAAACTTAGAAAATTCTAGGGAAGCTGGTCCCAAATCTGCACACACAAATCATTGATCAACTAGGCTGTGGTGCTTATGTTGGACTTTATGCGGCTAGTACCAACAATCTGGTTGATCAGGTCACTACCATCCACAGGATGGATATGAGGTACACAATATACTAGCCACTACCATCCACAGGATGGATATGAGGTACACAATAAACTAGCCACTACCATCCTCAGGATAGATATGAGGTACACAATAAACTAGCCACTACCATCCACAGGATGGATATGAGGTGCACAATAAACTAGCCACTACCAACCACAGGATGGATATGAGGTACACAATAAACTAGCCACTACCATCCACAGGATGGATATGAGGTACACAATAAACTAGCCACTACCATCCACAGGATGGATATGAGGTGCACAATAAACTAGCCACTACCATCCACAGGATGGATATGAGGTACACAATAAACTAGCCACTACCATCCACAGGATGGATATGAGGTACACAATAAACTAGCCACTACCATCCACAGGATGGTAGTGGCTAGTTCAGCGACCTAATCTAACCTCGTCCTAGGATCTAACTCGGGTTTCTAGGCTGTGATGTACTAGCCAACATAAAAGGTGGGACTGAATAGTGTTTTGTGAAGGCCTTCAATTCGATGGTCAAAGTCCCTTTCAGAGTCCCTAAATCTACCCCAACATTCTGTGGTCCCTTGTCTTCCCTAGGGGTGGGAGGTGGGCAGGGGTGTGTTTACACCCCTAAGGGGTGGTTGGGGGAGTGGGGAGAGCGGGGGAGAAGGGAAAGGGAGCTAAAAAGGGAAAAGAAGTGAGCAGGTGTTAGGTGGGTGGGAGGGGAGGGAGGCCTGTTCCAGGTTACTGGGTCGGTGATTTTAACTCTCTCTCTCTCTCTCTCTCTCTCTCTCTCTCTCTCTCCCTCTCTCTCTCTCTCTCCCTCTCTCTCTCTCTCTCTCTCTTTCTCCTCTCCCTCTCTCTCTCTCTCTCTCTCTCTCTCTCTCTCATCAGTCACTTTTCTCACATTCTCTCATTACCTTATTCATAAGGGATCAGTCATCTTAGTATTTACAAAACTGAGGGTTTAGCGTTATTATTACTGTTGATGTTGTTGTTATTGTTGAGTTTGCTGTTGTTACTATTGTTTTTGTTGTTGCTGTTTTTGTTCTAGTTGCTATTCGTGCTGTTGTTGCTATTGTTCTTGTTGCTGCTGCTGATACTCTTCAGTCTTTCCATGGTAGTCATAAGTCTTCTATCAAGACTGAGGGACTGATCCCCTTCTACAAGACTGAGGGACTGATCCCCTTCTACAAGACTGAGGGACTGATTCCCTTCTACAAGACTGAGGGACTGATCCCCTTCTACAAGACTGAGGGACTGATCCCCTTCTACAAGACTGAGGGACTGATCCCCTTCTACAAGACTGAGGGACTGATCCCCTTCTACAAGACTGAGGGACTGATCCCCTTCTACAAGACTGAGGGACTGATCCCCTTCTACAAGACTGAAGGACTGACCACCTTCCATCAAGACTGAGGGACTGACCACCATCCATTAAGGCTGAGGGACTGACCACCTCAATATTACCTCCTTTCCAATTTCATAATCAGCTATATTCGACTGACGAATCCTGCTGTGTAGATGAAACATTTCTTTACCAAAACATTCTTAAACATTGCACATGTGTCTGGCTCATTATTCTCTTTATGGTTATCCTAGTCATGTTCTTTCCTTGTCCTTCTGTTGTTTGGTGAAGGGTTGTATAGGCCTGACTGAAGCAGGCCTACTGGCCCATGCGAGGCAGGTCTAAGTCACCAACCGGCTTAAACAAATGACCCACCTAATCAGGTCAGGTCATATCCACTTAAGGAGCATGGCATCAGTCCAATTAGCACAAGCTAGTCAGGTCCAACTCACACCCACCCACACCCACTCATGTATTTATCCAAACTACTTTTAAAACTACACAACGGTTTAGCTTCTATGACGGTACTCGGGAGTTTGTTCCACTCATCGACAACTCTATTACCAAACCAATGCTTTCCTATATCCTTCCTGAATCTGAATTTATCTAACTTAAAGCCATTGTTGCGAGTCCTGTCAATACTAGATATTTTCAGCACGCTATTTACATCCCCTTTATTTATTCTTGTTTTCCATTTATACACCTCAATCATATCCCCCCTAATTCTACGCCTTTCTAGAGAGTGCAGATTCAGGGCCCTCAGTCTATCCTCATAGGGAAGATTTCTGATACATGGGATCAACTTTGTCATCCTCCTTTGTACGTTTTCCAGAGCATTTATATCCATTCTGTAATACGGTGACCAAAACTGTGCAGCATAATCTAGATGAGGCCTAACCAAGGATATATAGAGTTGAAGAACAACCTGAGGACTCCTATTATTTATGCTTCTTGATATGAAGCCAAGGATTCTGTTCGCTTTATTGCGAACACTTATGCACTGCTGTCTTGGTTTCAGATTACTGCTAACCAGAACTCCTAAATCCTTTTCGCAATCAGTAATATTTATTATTTGGTTCCTTCCTGAGTTTTGTCTCTCATCAAATCTCATCAGTTCTCATAATTCTCATCAGTTCTCATAATTCTCATCAATTCTTATCAATTCATCAAAGGTTTATCAAAGATAAGGTATATATATGTGCTGAACTCTCAAAATATATGCTCTGATGCACGGGGAGTTGAATGATAGCTCTAGGCCTTTCGTGTTGCAAGCAACACATCAGGAGCTTGCAGTGTTGCAGAAATGAGTAGAAATCCAAGAAGTTTCGTCCAATGGAACGTTGTAGCTTGAATGAACTAATCTACCTGGACTTCCTAATCATTTCTTCAACATTGCAAGCTCCTGATGTGCTGATTGCAACACGAAGGCCAAGAGCTATCATTCAACTCCCTTGTGGTTGTTTTGCATCTTGTATCGCTTGTTTTATATATATATATATATATATATATATATATATATATATATATATATATATATATATATATATATATATATATATATGGACTAATCTTAATTCTTGGGAAGAGTTTCAGGTCCTTTCTTATGTTCCTCTTCACAGAGTCGTGAGATGTTACGCTACTGTGAGGTGTTGTCTTTGTTAGTGTGATGTGACTGTGAGGTGTAGTCTCGCCCCTTATATAAGTCCTCTTGTCATGTTTCCTTTTATAATTCCTTGATAATGTGAGTAGTCACGAAAGCGATTGGAATTCTTCTATTTTTCATAGTGGTTGTCTTGCATATATATATATATATATATATATATATATATATATATATATATATATATATATATATATATATATGCAAGACAACAGCCTCAAAAGCTTTACTGAAGAAGGTTAATAAATTAGATAGGCAGGAACGGCCCTCGTGAATCCATGCTGGGTATCATTAATCAAATTATGGTTATCTAGATGGCTTCTAATAATATCAGCTATAATTGACTCTAGTAATTTGCCTACAATTGAGGTCAGGCTTATTGGGCGGTAGTTTGACGGTAGTGACTTGTCCCCTGCTTTAAAAATAGGAATTACATTAGCCATCTTCCACATATCAGACACTACACCTGTTTGAAGAGATAAATTAAAAATGTTAGATATTGGTTCACAGAGTTCCATTTTGCATTCCTTAAGAACCCTTGCAAAAAGCTCATCAGGACCCGGCGATTTATTTTGTTTCAGTCGGTCCAGCTGTTTCATAATCATTTCGCTAGTGACTGTGATATTACATAATTTATCTTCTTCTGGGCCTCTGTAAAAATTAATTACTGGGATATTATTAATGTCTTCCTGTGTGAAAACTGAGAGAAAATAATTATTAAAAATAGAGCACATATCATTCTCCTTGTCAGTAAGATGCCCAAAGTTATTTTTAAGGGGACCTATCTTATCCCTAACTTTTGTTCTATAAACCAACATATTTTTGGTTGAATAAGGTTGGTTGTCCCTTTTTGGATTGTAAAAAGTATTCCTAGCTATTTTAAAAGATTTATCAGTTATGTTTCTTGGGTATTTTAAATCATTAGCTATTTCATAAATTTTAGAGATTTCTTCATCTATGAACTCTGGACTACAAATACGTAAAGTTCTCAAAAACATAGAAGAAAAAACCGACACTTTAACTCTATCTTGATGTGAAGAGTAATAGTGTACATAGGAACAATTATTTGTAGGTTTTCTCTTCTATGTTTTTGAGAGCTTTACGTATTTGTAGTCCAGAGTTCATAGATGAAGAAATCTCTAAAATTTATGAAATAGCTAATGATTTAAAATATCCAAGAAACATAACTGATAAATCTTTAAAATAGCTAGAAATACTTTATAATCCAAAAGGACAACCAACCTTATTCAACCAAAAATATGTTGGTTCTCCTACCATGAAAACTTGGTTGATATGCCTTCCTTTCTTAAGAATTTTAATATCAAAGTTGTATTTAAAAATCTTGATACAGTAAAAAGACTTTTGATAAAAAATCCCCCAAAATGCTGACGGATGTGTCTATAAGATTCCCTGTAAAATATGCGATAAAGTTTATTATGGTCAAACTGGTAAAAGTCTTGAACTAAGATTAAAACAACATAAATATAGCATTAGAACTGGACAAGATTCTAATGCTCTATTTATTCATGTGAGAGACTTTAACCATCCAATTGATTTTCAAAATGCTGAGAAGGTTGTATCAAGCAAGTCCATGGTTGAGAGGAATATAATAGAATCATGTTTCATTAAAAGCAGTTTTGAAAATAATATGAATATTTCTTTTGGTCAATATAAATTGGATTCATTTATAATTAATAAAGTTTGGGAAGAGTTTCAGGTCCTTTCTTATGTTCCTCTTCACAGAGTCGTGAGATGTTACGCTACTGTGAGGTGTTGTCTTTGTTAGTGTGATGTGACTGTGAGGTGTATTCTGCCTCTTTATAAGCCTTCTTGTCATGTTTCCTTTTATAGTTCCTTGATAATGTGAGTAGTCACGAAAGCGCTTGGAATTCTTCTATTTTTTCATAGTGGTTGTCTTGCATATTTTGATATCACCTGTTTACTGTGATCTTTTTGCATATATATATATATATATATATAGTCTGGTTGATTCCTGGGGGGGTCACCGCCCCCGTGGCTCGACTCCCCTTCTTAACCCTCCACCCAGGAGATGACCTACCAGGGCAACCAAACCCTGATCCACCACTAGATCTGGTCAAGGACCGGGTCGCGGGGGCGTTGACCCCCGAAACGCCCTCCGGGTTGACTCCTTGTAGACTCCGGTTAGACCAGCGTCACACAACCACCATCAACTCTGCCAGCATAATTAGAAAACAAAATACACACTGTGTATAGAGGCGTGTGTATAAGTGGGACGCATAGTGGACTACTGGATGTGTATGTTGATGTTTGGCTCTCGTGTATGGCTTGCTGCACACGTATATCAGTGGTGTTATGCACAGACAAGTATGATGACACTTGAAAATTGAGAAAGAAATGATCAATTCTTTGGTAGACGACACAATGACTTGATGAATCAGACACATCTTTATTGTAGACGTTTCGCCACTGGAGGGCGAAACGTCTACAGTAAAGCTACCCAGATGTCGCACATGTGTCTAATTCTTCATATATACGACAAAATAACAGACCGTGGTTAGATAACTGAGTTTCAAGACTATCTACTACACGAGGGTTATTAAGGCTACATGTCACCTGCTTACCATCAGTAAAGAATACTTTAATACCTAAATATACACTGAGATATACCTACCTCGGTGTATATACACTAAGATATACCCCTCTCGGTGTATATATATTGAAGATATATCACACTCGGTGTATATAGGCTAAGACCCACGTCACTCTTGTACTGTGTTAATAACTGTGTTATGTCACACCCTCAGCTCTGGACACCAGTAATGTCACCATCAAGAAGCAGGTGTTTGAGCTGTTGTCGGCGCTCTGTGTCTACAATGTCGACGGCTATAACAGAGCTATCGACGCTCTGGAACACTATAAGGTTAGTGCCTGAGTCTACTATGTAAGGTTAGTGCCTGACTACTATGTAAGGTTAGTGCCTGACTACTATGTAAGGTTAGTGCCTGACTACTATATAAGGTTAGTGCCTGACTACTATAGTATAAGGTTAGTGCCTGACAAAACTTTTTGTAGGTTAGTGCCTGATCTACTATTAGTAAGGTTAGTGCCTGACTACTATGTAAGGTTAGTGCCTGACTACTATGTAAGGTTAGTGCCTGACTACTATGTAAGGTTAGTGCCTGACTACTATGTAAGGTTAGTGCCTGACTACTATATAAGGTTAGTGCCTGACTACTATGTAAGGTTAGTGCCTGATAGTCATGGACTCTATGGTTAGAATGGTTAGTGCCTGACTACTATGTAAGGTTAGTGCCTGACTACTATGTAAGGTTAGTGCCTGACTACTATGTAAGGTTAGTGCCTGACTACTATGTAAGGTTAGTGCCTGACTACTATATAAGGTTAGTGCCTGACTACTATGTAAGGTTAGTGCCTGACTACTATGTAAGGTTAGTGCCTGACTACTATGTAAGGTTAGTGCCTGACTACTATGTAAGGTTAGTGCCTGACTACTATGTAAGGTTAGTGCCTGACTACTATGTAAGGTTAGTGCCTGACTACTATGTAAGGTTAGTTCCTGACTACTATGTAAGGTTAGTGCCTGACTACTTTTTAAAGTTAAAGGTTAGTGCCTGACTACTATGTAAGGTTAGTGCCTGACTACTATATAAGGTTAGTGCCTGACTACTATGTAAGGTTAGTGCCTGACTACTATGTAAGGTTAGTGCCTGACTACTATGTAAGGTTAGTGCCTGACTACTATGTAAGGTTAGTGCCTGACTACTATGTAAGGTTAGTGCCTGACTACTATATAAGGTTAGTGCCTGACTACTATGTAAGGTTAGTGCCTGACTACTATGTAAGGTTAGTGCCTGACTACTATGTAAGGTTAGTGCCTGACTACTATGTAAGGTTAGTGCCTGACTACTATGTAAGGTTAGTGCCTGACTACTATGTAAGGTTAGTGCTGACTACTATGTAAGGTTAGTGCCTGACTACTATGTAAGGTTAGTGCCTGACTACTATGTAAGGTTAGTGCCTGACTACTATGTAAGGTTAGTGCCTGACTACTATGTAAGGTTAGTGCCTGACTACTATGTATACCTTACCTCTGATATACCTTTGAAAAGTTTCGAGAGTTTATCTACTCTCTGAGCCCGGCCATGGGCCAGGCTTGTCTGGTGCTTGCCTGGTCAACCAGGCTGTTGCTGCTGGAGGCCCGCTGCCCCACATATCCATCACAGCCTGGTTGATCTCTCCCCTGGTGAAGATACTTGTCCAGTTTCCTCTTGAAGGCTTCTACACTGGTTCCAGCCGTGTTTCTGATATCTTCTGGTAAGATGTTGAATAGTCTGTTAGTGTCTGACTACTGTGTAAGGTTAGTGCCTAGACTACTGTGTAAGGTTAGTGCCTGACTACTATGTAAGGTTAGTGCCTGACTACTATGTAAGGTTAGGGCCTGACTGCTCCTATTCCTACTTCTATCCAGGTTGATGGATTGCGCACTTCAGTTCTTTCAACTACATTATATCGGTCACTTCTTTAGCTGACTGAAGAAGCCTGCGATGTAGGCGAAATGTTTCTGATATCAAGACTGCAAATGTGTCTCATCAACTTCTCTGAGTTGCATATAATTATTGCAATGATGTCTTTCAACTGTTTCAACTCCTTTATCTGTTTACATCTCAGCGACTACAGACATTCAGTTATTTACACACAATTCCTGACACATCCTGACACATCCTGACACATCCTAACACATCTATACACATCCAGGCACATCCTAACACATCCAGACACATCCTGACATATCCAGACACATCCTAACACATCCTGACATATCCAGACACATCCTAACACATCCTGACACATCCTGACACATCCTAACACATCCTGACATATCCTAACACATCCTAACACATCCAGACACATCCAGACACATCCTAACACATCAAGACACATCCAGACACATCCTAAAACATCCAAACAGATCATAACATATCCAAGCACATGGTAACAAGTGCTAACACGTGCTAACACATCCAAACACATCCTAACACATCCTAACACATCCAAACACATCTTAACACATCCAGACACATCTAACACATGTTACAGTCCTGAAGGTGGGAAGTACAGAGGCTGCATTTTGTCGTTCCACTAACTGTAGCACATTCTAATAGTTTGTCTTGGGCTGAGGCCTTTCCAACCTTCGTCATGGATTTTATAATTACCGAGGTGACTGTAGGGACCTCGATGAACTTTCTAATTATCGAGGTGACTGTAGGGACCTCAGTGAACTTTTTAATTTCTGAGGTGACTGTAGGGACCTCGATGAACTTTCTAATTATCGAGGTGACTGTAGGGACCTCAGTGAACTTTTTAATTTCTGAGGTGACTGTAGGGACCTCGGAGAACTTTTTACTTTCCGAGGTGACTGTAGGGACCTCTGTGAACTTTTTAATTACTGAGGAGACTGTTGGGACCTCGGTGAACTTTCTAATTACCGAGGTAACTGTAGGTACCTCGGTGAACTTTCTAATTACCGAGGTGACCGTAGAGACCTCAGTGAACTTTCTAAGATACCCAAGTGTTTCACAAGTTTCTAAATTATGAATTTGTCGGTTTTCCAAACCATTTACCTACACATAGATCAAACCCAGTCCTTCCCTTTCATATATTTATCCAAAACCCTTTTTAAATCTACCAAAGGTCTTAGCCTGTATCACCCTACTCGGAAGATAGTTCCTCTAAGACAGCTGATATCCAGGATTAAACCAAGACTCCTTTCCCATCCCCCAGGTGCTGAAGGCTGAGAGGTATCGCTTCAAGGTGGTAGTGGAGGAACTAAAGACCGCCTCGACTTCAGAGTACCACACTGCCCTTGTTGCCTTCATCAACTGCCTGGTCATCTCTACACCTCACCTCAAAGATCGTATCAGGATCAGAAACGAATTTATCGGTGAGTTGATTCATTTGCATATAGTTGCACTGTCTTGCTGTGATGTCTTTGTATTGATAAAGACACTGGTGGGCGAAACGTCTACTAATAAAGATACCCAGATGTTGTACATGTGTCTAATTGTTTATATATATGACAAAATAGCTGATTATGGTAAGTTAACTGGGTTTCAAGACTGTCTACTACACGAGGGTCATTAAGGCTGCATGTCACCTGTACACCATCAGTCAAGGATACTTTAATACCTAAAATAGTGAACTTTAATTATATATACACTGAGATATACCTTTATCGGTGTATATACACTGAGATATCTCTCTCGGGGTATATACATTGAGATATACCCCTCTTGGGGTATATACACTGAGATATACCCCTCTTGGGGTATATAAACTGAGATATACCCCTCTTGGGGTATATACACTGAGATATACCCCTCTTGGGGTATATACACTGAGATATACCTCTTTTCATCGTGTGAGCGTTGTGTACAGTACGTGTACAGTTTGTGTTGTAGTCTAGACGGGTCATGGTGAGATTAAGACCCCTGCCAGGACCCAGGTCAGGGTCAGCATTATATATACTTCGTTTGTGTTTAACTTTGTGCTTGTGTGAAGCGCTAAGCCCGTGTGGGCCGCTCATAGCGAGTACTGGAGGCTCGATTCTCAGTCTGCTAATCACTAATAGTTAAATGTGAATGTTGAAAATGCCGATAAGTTGATGGTTAAGACACATTTGCAAGAGTTGGGTGTCTATTGTCGAAACGTGTCGCCTACACGGTAGGCTTCTTCAGTCAAATACAAATGCAGCAGGTGTAGTAGTGAAGATGTAATCAGTCCTGGAGATACGAGGTGGTCAGTCCCTCAGGGTGAGGGACTGACCACCTCAGATACTCAGCTGTTGCACTTGTGTCTTAATCATCAATAGATATTACAGTATATACCTGACTCACAAAATCGTAATGGCACGATTGCTAGACAAACCACAGAACTGGTGGGGTTCGAACACATGGCAAGTGGTAAAACTCAAGGTCAGTGCGTTAACCACTGGACCAGCTGGTTACAATAAGATTCATACAACTAGGTATATTTATAAGCACCATTGGTAGGTCAGCATGGGCCACCACTGTGACCACAGGCAAGAAAACTTAGCTGCAACCTCCAGTATCGTGAACAGTTCACTATGCTTTGCATTTTACAAGAAGAATCATATGAACTCTTCCTCCTCTATATGTTTGGTAACGTTTTCAGTAGCCTCGATTCCCGTTATCAACAAATGAATGACGATATCTATAAAATAATCGGGTATTCTTCCTAATTCTTGCAATAAACTTAATTTCCATCCTTTAAATGCTAATGGGAATAAACTCTGTGAAGATTAGAATTTCCTGGGTCTTATAAGGCTTAAGTTAAGCCACTTTTCTGGGTCTTATAAGGCTTGAGTTAAGCCACTTTTCTGGGTCTTATAAGGCTTGAGTTAAACCACTTTTCTGGGTCTTATAAGGCTTGAGTTAAGCCACTTTTCTGGGTCTCATACGGATCGAGTTAAGCCAGTTTTCTGGGTCTTATAAGGCTTGAGTTAAGCCAGTTTTCTGGGTCTTATAAGGCTTGAGTTAAGCCAGTTTTCTGGGTCTGATAAGGCTTGAGTTAAGCCAGTTTTCTGGGTCTTATAAGGCTTATGTTAAGCCACTTATATATTTGTTGTAGTGAATTATTTATAATAATTTATTAATAACAAATTTCAGATGAGCGCCTAAAACCCATTTTGAGTTGGCTTTAAACTTGACAAGTCATAATGAACGACTTACAATAGATAAAGAAAAGGATGAGAGGGGAAAAGGCACTTATGTATAGTTCAGGGCATTTATTAAAGGAAACGTTTCGCCCCGAGTGGAGTGGCGAAACCCTGACAAGGTATTTGAAAGGGCCATTCCTCCTTATGTAAAGAAAATACAGAATAAATTATACGAGAAGGAAATAAACAGTTTTATTGTAAATATACAAAACTATCAAGTTAAAACGAAGATTTTTCTGAGGCAAATAATGAAAAATATATTGGATAAATTAATTTCGTGAAGCAAAGGTAATATAGACGCGGACAGGTGGAATTATGATGGTGGACGCGGCGAGTAGCGGTCACGACTGACGACGTGTGTACGAGAACCCTGTGTGACCAGGCCTCCTGGTGGATCAGGGCCTGATCAACTAGGCTGTTATTGCTGGCTGCATGTAGTCCAACGTACGAACTACAGCCCGGCTGATCCAGCACTGACTCTAGGTACCTGGTGGACGCGATGGTATGAACTTCAGCCACAGACGGAGAGTTCAGACGCCAATGTGTGTTTCACAGATGGGAAGTGGTGGCTTGGGGTGCTCAGTGGAGGTTTGCTGGAGGTCTTTGAAGACCACAGATGATCACTTACAAAGAGTGAAGCCATATTGATGTGTTCACTTGAAGATGAGGTAAAGTTTCTGATCTATTGCCTTGATCAAACTGCCTATCTTGTCTCGCCTGTGTCGAGTGACCCAGTTCCATCAACAAGCCTAAAATACAAGAAAAAGTTAACCTTGAGAAGCAGTCACTCACGTGATAGGCTGGAGGTCTTTAAAAAAATCTTGAGGACTAAGAAAGAATACATTAAAATCCTCAAGTAATTGTAATGTAATTGCAATGTAAAAGAAACAAGACTTGATGAGAGTAGAAAGCCAAGTGATGTAAACTCGTCAGGAGGGTCCCATGTTAACTCCCACTGGAGGGTCCCATGTTAACTCCCACTGGAAAGTCCCATGTTAACTCCCACTGGGTGGAGATGGGGAAAAGGGAGTAGAGGTAACGATATGTCACCAATAACAACAAAAATTGAACCATTAATGGCCACTTAAGTTCCCCAGGCTTCAAATAACATGTTTATTTTTCCACTATAATCTACCTTGTCCATAATTACTATCGCATTTGCTTTGTCTGTTTCGTAAGGTGAAGTCCAGGATCTTTACTTAATTCATGGTATAACTTAACAAATATTTGAGGACAATTGTTGTTGTAGAGGTGTGAGCTGTGCTCAGTAGTAGTAGTAGTAGTAGTAGTAGTAGTAGTAGTGGTAGTACAATTGTGGCGAGATGGGTTGGGTTTAAGGACTTGTCAGGATCATGTTACAGTGGTCTCCAGAATGGGTAATATCCTTTTGATCAGGAATTTGGATATAGTGCAACTTCCGGACTTTTGATGGCTAGTGTTACTGACAGCAATTTAGGCAGCTTGTATACACAGAAGCCGTCTTAAATCTTCTTCCTTAATAACTAATCTAGACTCACTGAATTTCATGAGGTGTCCAACATCGTCCTTGTGTTGAACACAAGTTTCTACGATCATCTCAGTTGGAAGCGTTTTTGTGTCCTCAGATCCTAACATCCAGAGATCTGCCTGTTTCTCCCAAATATACTTTGTCGCGCCCTCCACATGGTATACTGTGTACTCCTGCGCCCGTGCCAGTCATTCTTGGGTTTTTGTACTAAGTTCTTAATAGTTGAGGAGCTGGTAGGTATATTAGCAAGTTAGTAGCAACGTCACTAACCGGTGAAAATATATAACTTGGAGGATACATGTCACGTTTCCTGCAGTCATGTCTGAAGTGTCGGGGGAAGGAGAATGGGTCTGTGAAGTGAGTTTGCACGGGATAAAAAACCTGCCCCACGCAGTGCATGATGGGAAGAGCAAACCCCTAAACTTATATTTGATTTAATAGAGTGACTGATTTATTTTCTTGGATGCAACAAGGAAGGTGAAGACTCAGATGAGTCACAGAGATGTTAGGAAGTATTTCTTCAGTCACAGAGTTGTTAGGAAGTGGAACACTCTGGAGAGTGAGGTAGTGGAGGCAGCATCCATACATAGCTAGATGAAAGAGTGGACTTAGTAGCGACCAGCGAAGAATAATGAACTAAAACAATGTATAATGTATGTGTATTTTTCTTCGAGGAACTGCGGACTACAAATTCTGTAGACTCTCAGAAAATAAAAGCCTATAATACATCTCTTTTAGTTCTGGTGTCATGGTGAGAGAAGAAAAGTAATCGTTCTTGTAGGCAGGTTTATGGTGGACTTGAAAAGTCTGTCTTCACCTGTGAGTAGAGCGACGAGGGAAGGTAATTGATTATCCTTCTCCTCGTCTAGTGTAAATTGAATTATAGCTTCCAGAGAATTGATGGTGTTGATGTCACGTACATCTAGATTTCTGGTACAGTGACCACAATATCATCAACGTACCGCATCCATGAAGCTGACCCAGGGATTCTAGGTCCTCCATGCATAAATTGGCAAGTACTGCACTAAGTTACAAATCAAATCTAAACCAGTTACAACCAACAACTAATGGAACAAGGCTCTCAAAATCCTTTTAATAAATGTCAGGACCTATACAAAAGTGCCTCTGGCAGTAGCGTGCCCAGAGCTGTGCCACTGTGTCACCAAGATCCTCCTCTCTCTATTTTCAATCGTAGACATGACTACAATGTTTATGCACTGTCACCAAAATTAGGAACCTATAAGTCTCGTAAATTTAAAAATCCTTTTGTTGAATGGACAAAAGTTTTTTATGAGGAAGTAATATTGGATTTTTTTTGTCTCTTCCACAGGTCTAAAAGTATTGGAAGTCATCAACAGACTAAGGTAAGTTTTGATTATCAGGTATCACGATACATGAGTATATACACTGAGAGGTGTATATACACTGGGAGGTGTATATACACTGGGAGGTGTATATACACTGGGAGGTGTATATACACTGGGAGGTGTATATACACTGGGAAGTGTATATACACTGGGAGGTGTATATACACTGGGAGGTGTATATACACTGGGAGCTGTATATACACTGGGAGCTGTATATACACTGGGAGGTGTATATACACTGGGACGTGTATATACACTGGGAGGTGTCTATACACTGGGAGGTGAATATACACTGGAAGGTGTATATACACTGGGAGGTGTATATACACTGGGAGGTGTATATACACTGGGAGGTGTATATACACTGGGAGGTGTATATACACTGGGAGGTATATATACACTGGGAGGTGTATATACACTGGGAGGTGATATACACTGGAGGTAATATACACTGGGAGGTGTATATACTATGGGAGGTGTATATACACTGGGAGGTGAAATATACACTGGGAGGTATATACACTGGGAGGTGTATATACACTGGAGGTGTATATACACTGGGAGTGTATATACACTGGGAGATGTATATACACTGGGAGTATATACATGGGAGGTGTATATACACTGGGAGGTGTATATACACTGGGAGGATTATATACACTGGGAGGATGTATATACACTGGGAGATGATATAACACTGAGGTGTATATATCACTGGAAGTGTATATACACTGGGGTCTATACACTGGGAGTGATATACACTGGAAGGTTATATACACTGGAAGGTGTATATACACTGGGAGGTGTATATACACTGGGAGGTGATATACACTGGGAGGTGTATATACACTGGGAGGTGTATATACACTGGTAAGGAGTGATATACACTGGGAGGTGTATATACACTGGAGGTGTATATACACTGGGAAGTGTATATACACTGGGAGGATATAGTGTAAACACTGGAGGTGTATATACACTGGGAGGAGTATATACACTGGAGGTGTATATACACTTGGAGAGTGATATATACACTGGAGGTGTATATACACTGGGAGGAGTATATACACTGGGAGGTGTATATACATGGAGGTGTATATACACTGGAGGTGTATATACACTGGGAGGTGTATATACACTGGGAGGTGTATATACACTGGGAGGTGTATATACACTGGGAGGTGTATATACACTGGGAGTTATATACACTGGGAGGTGTATATACACTGGGAGTGTATATATATTACACTGGGAGGTATATACACTGGGAGGTGTATATACACTGGAGGTGATATACACTGGAGGTGAGGTGTATATCATGGGAGGATATACTGGGAGTGTATATACACTGGAGGTGTATAACACTGGGAGGTATATACACTGGGAGGTGTATATACACTGGGAGGTGTATACACTGGGAGGGTATATACACTGGGAGGTGTATTATACACTGGGAGGTGATATACACTGGGAGGTGTATATACACTGGAGGTGTATATACACTGGAGGGTATATACACTGGGAAGGAGTTATAACTGGGAGGTGTATATACACTGGGAGGTGTATATACACTGGGGGTATATACACTGGAGGTATATACACTGGATGTATATACACTGGGAGGTGATATACTGGGGGTATATACACTGGGAGTGTATATACACTGGGAGGTGTATACACTGGGAGTAAAATGGGAGGTGTATATACACTGAGGTGTATATCACTGGGAGAGTATATACACTGGGAGGTGTATATACACTGGGAGGTATATACACTGGGAGGTGTATATACACTGGAGAGATATACACTGGAGGTGTATATACTTGGAGGTGTATATACACTGGGAGGGTATATACACTGGGAGGTATATACACTGGAGGTGTATATACACTGGGAGGATATATACACTGGGAGGTGATATACACTGGGAGGTGAATATACACTGGAGGTGTATATACACTGGAGGTGTATATACACTGGGAGGGTATAATAACTGGAGATATACACTGGGAGGTGATATCACTGGGAGGTGTATATACACTGGAGGTGATATACACTGGGAGGTTATATACACTGGGAGGTGTATATACACTGGAGGAGTATATACACTGGGAGGTGTATATACACTGGAGGTGTATATACACTGGGAGGTGTATATACACTGGGAGGTATATACACTGGGAGGTGTATATACACTGGGAGGTGTATATACACTGGAGGTGTATATACACTGGAGTTATATACACTGGGAGTGATATACACTGGGAGGTGTATATACTGGAGTATATACACTGGAGTGATATACACTGGAGTGTATATACACTGGGAGGTGTATATACACTGGAGGTGTTATACACTGGAGGTGTATTCACTGAGGTGTATATACACTGGAGTGTATATACACTGAGGTGTATATACATGGGAGTATATACACTGGGAGGTGTATATACACTGGAGGTGTATATACACTGGAGGTATATACACTGGAGGTGTATATACACTGGGAGTTATATACACTGGAGGTGTATATACACTGGGAGGTGTATATACACTGGGAGGGTATATCACTGGAGTGAATACACTGGGAGGGTATATACACTGGAGGAACTGGGAGTGATATACACTGGGAGGTATATACACTGGGAGGTGTATATACACTGGAGGATATACACTGGGAGGGTATATACACTGGGAGGTGTATATCACTGGAGGTTATATACACTGGGAGGTATATATACACTGGGAGGTGTATATACACTGGGAGGGTATATACACTGGGAGGTGTATACACTGGGAGGTATATCACTGGGAGGTGTATATACACTGGGAGGTAATATACACTGGGAGGTGTATATACACTGGGAGTGTATATACACTGGGAAGGTATATACACTGGGAGGGTATATACACTGGAGGTGTATATACACTGGGTATACACTGGGAGGTGTATATACACTGGGAGGTGTATATACACTGGGAGGGTATATACACTGGGGATGGAGTGTATATACACGGAGTATACACTGGGGAAAGGAGTGTATATACACTGGGAGTGTATATACACTGGGAGTGTATATACACTGGGAGGTGTTATACACTGGGAGGAATATACACTGGAGGTGTATATACACTGGGAGGTGTATATACACTGGGAGGTGTTATACACTGGGAGGTATATACACTGGGGTTTTAACACGGAGTATATACACTGGAGGTGTATATACACTGGGAGGTGATATACACTGGGAGGTTAATATACACTGGGAGGTGTATATACACTGGGAGGTGTATATACACTGGGAAGAGTATATACAATGGGAGGTGTATATACACTTGGAGGTGTATATACACTGGGAGGAGTATATACACTGGGAGGTGTATATACACTGGGAGGAGTATATACACTGGGAGGAGTATATACACTGGGAGGAGTATATACACTGGGAGGTGTATATACACTGGGAGGTGTATATACACTGGAAGGTGTATATACACTGGGAGGAGTATATACACTGGGAGGTGTATATACACTGGGAGGAGTATATACACTGGGAGGTGTATATACACTGGGAGGTGAATATACACTGGGAGGTGTATATACACTGGGATGTGTATATACACTGGGAGGTGTATATACACTGGTAGGAGTATATACACTGGGAGGTGTATATACACTTGGAGGTGTATATACACTGGGAGGTGTATATACACTGGGAGGAGTATATACACTGGGAGGTGTATATACACTGGGAGGAGTATATACACTGGGAGGTGTATATACACTGGGAGGTGTATATACACTGGGAGGTGTATATACACTGGGAGGAGTATATACACTGGGAGGTGTATATACACTTGAAGGTGTATATACACTGGATGGTGTATATACACTGGAAGGTGTATATACACTGGGAGGTGTATATACACTGGGAGGTGTATATACACTGGGAGGTGTATATACACTGGGAGGTGTATATACACTGGGAGGTGTATATACACTGGGAGGTGTATATACACTGGGAGGTGTATATACACTGGGAGGTGTATATACGTACATCTGTTGATTTTGCTATTGAAGGACTAACTAAAATATTCTTGATATACACACAAATAATCCACACATAGAAGACTAAAACTGCCGACGACGTTTCGAACCGACTAGACCCATTAACTAGTTGGGGCGAAACGTCGTCAATAAGTTTCTATTTCCTATTTGCGGGTTATTTGTGTATTGTTCCAGTTAATATGTTATCCCTTTTTATTATATATTATTTATATAGATATAAGTGTATATTATCTTTCTTAAGATACGAGTGTAGTCCCGTAGCTGGGTTGGTAGCGCACTTGCCTCGCCCACAGAGTGTACGGGGTTCGATTCCCTGTACTGGTGGAAACATTTGGGCGTGTTTACTTAAGACACCTGTTGTTACTGTTCACCTAGCAGTAAGTAGGTACCTGGGTGTTAGTCACCTTACACCTGCTGTCAGTATTCACCTAGTAGTAAGTAGGTACCTGGGTGTTAGTGGACTGGTGTGGGTGGCATCCTGGGGGACAAAATTAAATTAAGTTGCGGGAAATGCTCTACATAACTAGGGACTTTCTATATAGTATGTCATTGATGTCAGCTATGGTCTGTATAAGTTGAACCATCTACTGGTAGAAATAAACATTATTATTATTATTATTATTATTATTATTTTTACACTACTTAGAGACTGTTTATACTGAGAAGTATGTATGTCTGTCTGTGTTTATAAGCGTATGAGTGTATATTCTTATATTCAAGAGGAACCTGGACAAGTATCTTCACCAAGTGCCAGATCAACCAGGTTGTGGTGGATATGTAGGGCAGCAGGCCACCAGCAGCAACAGCCTGGTCGACCAGGCAAGCACCAGACGAGTCTGGACCATGGCTGTTGTTATCTGTACTCTTAGTGTATTAAAGTTTTATTGTAACGAGGTAATTTTGGCTAGTTTAGGTTAGAATTTGTTAAGTTGACGTAATTTAACATAATCTTTTAATATAGCATTTAATTATATAGGCTTAGGTACATATTAAGTTAGAATATATATATATATATATATATATATATATATATATTTATTTATTTACAGTATTCGCACATTAACTTACACTAGTCTAGAAGAAGCCAGTGGCTTCTTCAGTCCAATACAGAGAAGAACGGTGGAAGATGAGGAGTTAGAGGTAATCAGTCCCTCAGCCTGGAGTCCATCATGACTGATGGACTCAAACTCATCTTCCATGGTTCTTCTGTGTTGGACTGAACAAGTCACTGGCGGGCGAAACGTTTCCTCAGTAAAGATTCCCAAATGTTGTACAAGTGACTCAGTCTTTAACTTGTCGGTTTTCTAAGCTGTTTACACCACCCTAGTCTAAGGTAGAATAAACTAACGTTACGTAAGGTAAACTAGTCTATCTTAACATAATGTAGTCTAATATACAGTAACGGGATACATTCTAAACTGGGAAAGTATAACAGGAGCCTGGTAAACGGTTATTGGTGGAGTTGTTATGGGTTTATAGGGCCACTGACACCTTGCACCGTATCGAGCCTACTGAAATACGCCTGCCGGAGATGTGTTGTTATATCTGCATCAGGAGGTGTTTTTGACCCCCTCTGACTTTTTTTTTCTCCTGCAGGCAAGATGCGGTGACAGACTCTGACCTGGCGGTGCAGTTGGACGTCTTCGATGAGCAGCGAGAGACTGACGAAGCTCAGATCTCTGGTCCACATGGAGTCGATCTCAGCTCACATGTCGATGTTTTTTACGCCATTCTCAGACAGGTGAGCCGCGGAGGACCTGTGCTTTTCTTTGATTGTACATAACTGTGCCAGATCAACCAGACTCTGATAAATATGTGGGCCAGAGGGCCACCAGCAGCAACAGCCTGGTTAACCAGGCAAGCACCAGATAAGCCTGATCCAAGGCCGGGCTCTGAGAGTATAAAATCTCTCAGAACTCATCAAAGGTATATCAAGGGTATAATTGAATAAACCATACCACGGGTGGGGTTAGAACACGCGGTCAGAGAGTCTCAAAACTCCAGACCGTCGCGTAAGTCACTGGGCCAGCTAGCTTCCTAGCGGGAGATTCGTCTGTAAAAACTTGCATTTGTGGACACAGTGGTGCCTATGTTAATCTTCCTATGGTGTAGAAATATACCTAGTTGGATGAATCTTATTGAAGCTAGCTGGCCCAGTGGCTTACGCTACGGTCTGGAGTTTTGAGACTCTCTGATCGCGGGTTCGAACCCCACCCGTGGTATGGTTTGTTTGCAATCATGTCATTACGATTTCGTGAGTCATAATTGAATACATCCAGAGTGCTGCTACCGTATTCTACATAAGAGTTTCACAGTGGCAAGAAAAGCTAGCAACGTTTCCCTCTCATATTCCATCACATAAGATGAACTTCAGTGCTGAAATGTGTCAGTAGAGCAACGAACATATGGTTCAGTATTCCAGCAAGGAGATTTTTTATTATAAGATGTTTCGCCCACAGTGAGGCTTTATCACATACTTGATATATTAGACACAAGTGTAACACTTGGGTATCTTTACTGATGAAACGTTTCGCCACACAGTGGCTTCATCAGTCCATACAAAGGAGAATGGTGAAGAACAGAAGGAGTTTGAGGTAATCAGTCCCTCAGCCTGGAGTCAATGTAATCAGTCCATCATTCTTGAAAAGATTGAGGGACTGATTACCTCAAACTCCTTCTGTTCTTCACCATTCTCCTTTGTATGGACTGATGAAGCCACTGTGTGGCGTAACGTTTCCTCAATAAAGACACTGAAGTGTTGTATATGTGTCTAATTTATCAACTTGTCGGTTCTCTGAACCATTTATCTACATGATATAGTCCCACTGTGGGGTGATAAAGCCCCTTTATTGTTGAAACATGAAAAATAAGCCATGTAGTAAGCCACTGATTAAGGAGGATTTGTTGTTGAAATGTTTTGTTCTGGCTTTAAATAAAAAAAATTCTTTAATAATGTTGATAGAATTACTGACAATATGTTAAAAGGACATTTTTATTGTGGCAACGTTTCTCTCTCCAGGAGCTTTGTCAAACCGTTACAATACAGGGGCACAGGGGGTATATTGTCTTAAAATAAGACCTATATATACTCCCTTGTATTGTCGCATTAGTTGCTCATGTTTTTTTTATCTAACAAAAAAAATCTGCAATAAGTCTTGGTGTGTGTCCGTGTTTGGGTGTGTCTGATAAGTTGTCTGGTGTTGGACTAGGTTGTGGAGACGCCTCAGGAGATTCCCTTCCTGAGCGTGTTGCAACACTTGCTGAGAATTGACCCGAAGGAGCCAGTCAGCGATGTTATCTGGGACACGGCGGAGAAACTCCTGCACAGGGCTACCTTACTGGAAGATGCCAAGGACTCCGCCAGACTCCTGAGGGCGCCCTCACAGAAGTCACTCACTAAGTTGAAGGTGGGTGGGGACGCATCTAGGTGTCTATGTTCCTGCCATCGCGATGATCCCAAGTCGCGCAAGCATTCCCTCAATCTCAACCTCAACTCCCAGCAGTCTCTGTCAACTCTGACGTCTCCTGTGACAGATCCATCGCCTCTTCCGCCTCCATTACCAGGAGGGCCTCCACCACCACCACCTCCGCCACCTTTGCCTCCTGGGAGTGGTCCACCACCTCCCCCTCCACCACCTGGTGGCCCCCCTCCTCCACCCCCTCCACCGGGAAGGGGACCTCCATTACCTCCACCACCACCTGGTGTAAGGCCTCCTCCACCTCCAGGACCTCCGCCACCACCTGGAATCGCGACACAACGGCGACCTGAACCAGCTGAGGAGAAGGTGCGACTACCACAGATGGAGACACCAAAGCCTCGCTCCAAGATGAAAACATTCAACTGGAACAAGATCCCCAACTCAAAGGTAAAGCTAAACCACTTTCATTCTTATTCTTTTTATTTTCCTTACCATTATCAGCAGATTTTACGCTTTTTAGAATTTGTTTACATACTTTTTTAACGCACTGAAGTTTAACGCATTTTGAAATCTTAAAATATTTCGAAGCCTAGATAAGTATATATATATTATATATATATATATATATATATATATATATATATATATATATATATATATATATATATATATATATACTTATCTAGGTTTATAATCTTTTAGCCTTTTGTTTATTTTAATATATATATATATATATATATATATATATATATATATATATATATATATATATATATATATATATATATATATATATATATAATAAACAAAAGGCTAAAAAATGGGGGGGAACCAATAAAAGCTTAGTTTATAATTAGTCTCAGCAGGCAGCTCGGGGCGGAGAAGATGGCAGACCAGAGGCCTAGCTTCTCCCTACGAGCCCTGTGAGGGCGGGGTACGTGGCTAGGCCTGGGGACAGTTGGTCCCATATGATGAGGAGGTACTTGTACCTCCTCCCATGGGAGACATAGGTCTCAGACACTCCCAAGACAGGGAGTCAAGGCCGGGTCACCATCTGTAAAAGACCCGGGCCGCGAGAGTACCGGCGAACCAACAAGAAGAAGCAGGACGCTCTCTGAAGTTCTGGTTAGACAGGTCCAGATCACGTACTGAACGTGACTCACATGACCTGAGTGACAGTGTCCAGGGGTGTGAACCTGTGACTGTGAAACATCAGTTCGGCTTTTGTTCTGACTCTCGCTGGTGTTATCTGTTACTCTCCCTCTATTTACGCTAACTTTACTATAAGCAAGAAATATACTCAGGGACGGACTCTTGATCTAGGGAACTGGATCTGTCCTCCTGTTCCCTGAGATGAGCCTGGATACCTTCCATACCCCCTCCCCCCAAACACAGGCACTGTATAATCCATAACAATTTTCGGAGTCCAGAGAGTCCAAAAATATTTAAGGAAAATAGAGACCGATGACACAAAACTGACGCACAATAATACCGCCAGTCACAACAATACCGCCAGTCACAACAATACCGCTATTCACAACAATACCGCCAGTCACAACAATACCGCCAGTCACAACAATACCACCAGTCACAACAATACCGCCAGTCACAACAATACCGCCAGTCACAACAATACCGCCAGTCACAACAATACCGCCAGTCACAACAATACCGCCAGTCACAACAATACCACCAGTCACAACAATACCGTCAGTCACAACAATACCGCCAGTCACAACAATACCGCCAGTCACAACAATACCGCCAGTCACAACAATACCACCAGTCACAACAATACCACCAGTCACAACAATACCACCAGTCACAACAATACCACTAGTCACAACAATACCGCCAGTCACAACAATACCGCCAGTCACAACAATACCACAAGTCACAATACCACCAGTCACAACAATACCACCAGCCACAACAATACCACCAGTCACAACAATACCACCAGCCACAACAATACCACCAGTCACAACAATACCATCAGTCACAACAATACCGCCAGTCAGAACAATACCACCAGTCACAACAATACCACCAGTCACAACAATACCACCAGTCACAACAATACCACCAGTCACAACAATGCCGTTAGTCACAACAATGCCGTTAGTCACAACAATGCCGTTAGTCACAACAATACCACCAGTCACAACAATACCACCAGTCACAACAATACCACCAGTCACAACAATACCACCAGTCACAACAATACCACCAGTCAATACAATACCGCCAGTCACAACAATACCGCCAGTCACAACAATACCGCCAGTCACAACAATACCGCCAGTCACAACAATACCGCCAGTCACAACAATACCGCCAGTCACAACAATACCGCCAGTCACATCAATACCACCAGTCACAACAATACCGCCAGTCACAACAATACCGCCAGTCACAACAATACCACCAGTCACAACAATACCACCATTCACAACAATACCACCAGTCACAACAATAACACCAGTCACAACAATACCGCCAGTCAATACAATACCGCCAGTCACAACAATACCGCCAGTCACAGCAATACCGCCAGTCACAACAATACCGCCAGTCACAACAATACCGCCAGTCACAACAATACCGCCAGTCACATCAATACCACCAGTCACAACAATACCGCCAGTCACAACAATACCGCCAGTCACAACAATACCGCCAGTCACAACAATACCGCCAGTCACAACAATACCGCCAGTCACAACAATACCGCCAGTCACAGCAATACCGCCAGTCACAACAATACCGCCAGTCACAACAATACTGCCAGTCACAACAATACCACCAGTCACAACAATACCACCAGTCACAACAATAACACCAGTCACAACAATACCACCAGTCACAACAATACCACCAGTCACAACAATACCATCAGTCACAACAATACCGCCAGTCACAACAATACCGCCAGTCACAACAATACCACCAGTCACAACAATACCGCCAGTCACAACAATACCACCAGTCACAGCAATACCACCAGTCACAACAATACCACCAGTCACAACAATACCGCCAGTCACAACAATACCGCCAGTCACAACAATACCACCAGTCACAACAATACCACCAGTCACAACAATACCACCAGTCACAACAATACCGCCAGTTCACAACAATACCACCAGTCACAACAATACCACCAGTCACAACAATACCACCAGTCACAACAATACCGCCAGTCACAACAATACCACCAGTCACAACAATACCGCCAGTCACAACAATACCGCCAGTTCACAACAATGTTGAAGAATTATTCAGTACACAAAGGTAAACTATGATTCAATATGAAAGACTAAGTGATGATGTAAGAAGAACAGAGGGAACAAAGTCTTTGTTCATTGGTGACCATTGTTCATTACGAGTACCTGACCATTTAAGTGAACTCTGCCAAGAACATTTTGTTGACAGTTCCGGATGTGAGAACCATGAGCTCAGGAGGACAACATATAGTACACTTGTTTACAATGTAATGACGCCGTATAATAATAATAATAATAATAATAATAATAATAATAATAATAATAATATCTTTATTTACTACCAGTACATGTACAAGGTATACAAACCATAGCTGACATCAATGACATACTACTATATAGAAAGACCCTTGTTATGCTGAGTATTTCCCGCAAATTAGGTCAGTTTTGTCCCAGGATGCCACCCACACCAGTCGACTAACACCCAGGATGCCACTCACACCAGTCGACTAACACCCAGGATGCCACTCACACCAGTCCACTAACACCCAGGATGCCACCCACACCAGTCCACTAACACCCAGGATGCCACCCACACCAGTCCACTAACACCCAGGATGCCACTCACACCAGTCCACTAACACCCAGGATGCCACCCACACCAGTCCACTAACACCCAGGATGCCACCCACACCAGTCCACTAACACCCAAGATGCCACCCACACCAGTCCACTAACACCCAGGATGCCACCCACACCAGTCCACTAACACCCAGGATGCCACCCACACCAGTCCACTAACACCCAGGTACCCATTTTACTGATGGGTGAACATAGACAACCGGGCAACCGGTGTAAGGAAACACGTCCACTGTTTCTACCCTCGCTGGGAATTGAACCTGGACTCTCGCCGTGTGAAGCGAGAGCTTTACCCACCAGGCCACGGGGCACCGTAGTAATAACTTGAAAGCTAATATTGCAAACAGTAAATTAAGTTTATTAGTAAATAAAAGTCATAATATTTCTGTAACTAAACTATTAGGTATAACTATTAGGTATAACTATTAGGTATAACTATCAGGTATAACTATTAGGTATAACTATTAGGTATAACTATTAAATATTATTCTGAGAGAGGAAATTAATTGTGATGCAGTATGCATCAAGGGGTGGAGGGGTAAGCCAGTGGAAGGCCTTGTTCAGACGACCAAAAGCTCTAGCTGCGGGTCTTCATATAGCTAAGACCCGCGTCAGGAAACACTTGTGTTTCTTGACAAACCATACCTAAGCTACAATCTGCGAGGCTTTAAAGGAATACTTGACAAGTAATGGACTTAAGTTGCAATAACTTACTGATCTAGGCCTTAATTCTGACCAGTGTCAACAACCGAAATCTGAAGGTTGAGTATCAAGAGTTTGAGAGGTGTTTTGACTATTAAAAACTGACTGGGAAGGTATGGTAAATACTGCTATGATTACAAACTGCCAAAACAAACTTTCTGCAGTGTACGGAATGTAGTTTAAACGTAAAAAAAATATTGTTAAGCCAGAAAACAAGGGGCAGTAGCATGCATGTTTCTGGCAGACTGATACTTCAGACTACTTAACACTAGACGTAGGTTATTATGGATGCATATTAACCTTGTTAGGTAAAAGGACACAAGTGCAACTAATGTGACGTTTTAATGGCAACGTTTCGCTCTAGAGGAGCTTTGTCAAGCCGTTAGTTCCTGGAGAGCGAAACATTGTCACAATAAAATGCCACAATAGTTGCACTTGTGTACTTTACCTAACATATTGTCGATAATTCTACCAACATTAATGCCGTATTTCGCGGCTTATAAGACGCGGCTTATAAGACGCGGCTTATTAGACTTGTTTCAGTTTCAATGGCTCGGCATCGGACGTAATTGTGAGAGCAACAGCCCACCCCACACCCTAAACTTATAGCTCCCGTCACTCACCTTCAGTTTATAGGACGCAGGCTGGTTTCTGGAGACATTGTATGGGAAAAATGCGTCTAATAAGCCGCGAAATACGGTATATATCAGCCTACATCTTCTCGACAACCACAACAAACAACAGCTACTCAGCTGAGATGGTGGATTAGGATTTAACAGATTTATAATAATCGAGAGTGAGAGCAATGCATAATCTGCTGTTTTTTAAACATAATAGCGTTTTTTTTAGCGCCGATGAGGGAAAATCCAGAGCGTTTTAGGCAAGAGTCTAGCGTCATTTTAAAATTCCATTTGCCACCATTGATTCTTAGTCCCCAAACATGGGGGATGAGCCATCAAATATCAACAAACATTTATTAATCTCATCATGTTTATGTCAGTGAGTCAAATCATTCATAGAATGAGTTATTTTTCTCCCGATTTTATAATTTATTTGATGTTTGAGTAAATTGTATACTTTATATACCTGGTGTATAATATATTGAGGACTTATTGTTTGTTGTGACAGACTAGAACAAGCTTACAGGTGACAGGTGTTGTGACAGACTTGAACAAGCTTACAGGTGACAGGTGTTGTGACAGACTAGAACAAGCTTACAGATGACAGGTGTTGTGACAGACTAGAACAAGCTTACAGGTGACAGGTGTTGTGACAGACTTGAACAAGCTTACAGATGACAGGTGTTGTGACAGACTTGAACAAGCTTACAGGTGACAGGTGTTGTGACAGACTAGAACAAGCTTACAGATGACAGGTGTTGTGACAGACTTGAACAAGCTTACAGATGACAGGTGTTGTGACAGACTTGAACAAGCTTACAGGTGACAGGTGTTGTGACAGACTTGAACAAGCCCACAGATGACAGGTGTTGTGACAGACTCGAACAAGCTTACAGGTGACAGGTGTTGTGACAGACTTGAACAAGCTTACAGATGACAGGTGTTGGGACAGACTTGGACAAGCTTACAGGTGACAGGTGTTGTGACAGACTAGAACAAGCTTACAGATGACAGGTGTTGTGACAGACTTGAACAAGCTTACAGATGACAGGTGTTGTGACAGACTTGAACAAGCTTACAGGTGACAGGTGTTGTGACAGACTTGAACAAGCTTACAGATGACAGGTGTTGTGACAGACTTGAACAAGCTTACAGATGACAGGTGTTGTGACAGACTAGAACAAGCTTACAGGTGACAGGTGTTGTGACAGACTAGAACAAGCTTACAGGTGACAGGTGTTGTGACAGACTAGAACAAGCTTACAGGTGACATGCAGTACAGACTAGAACAAGCTTACAGATGGCAGGTGTTGTGACAGACTAGAACAAGCATACAGATGACAGGTGTTGTGACAGACTAGAACAAGCTTACAGATGACAGGTGTTGTGACAGACTAAAACAAGCATACAGATGACAGGTGTTGTGACAGACTAGAACAAGCATACAGATGACAGGTGTTGTGACAGACTAGAACAAGCATACAGATGACAGGTGTTGTGACAAACTAGAACAAGCATACAGATGACAGGTGTTGTGACAGACTAGAACAAGCTTACAGATGACAGGTGTTGTGACAGACTCGAACAAGCTTACAGATGACAGGTGTTGTGACAGACTCGAACAAGCTTACAGATTACAGGTGTTGTGACAGACTCGAACAAGCTTACAGATGGCAGGTGTTGTGACAGACTAGAACAAGCTTACAGATGACAGGTGTTGTGACAGACTAGAACAAGCTTACAGATGACAGGTGTTGTGACAGACTAGAACAAGCTTACAGATGACAGGTGTTGTGACAGACTCGAACAAGCTTACAGATGACAGGTGTTATGACAGACTCGAACAAGCTTACAGATGACAGGTGTTGTGACAGACTCGAACAAGCTTACAGATGACAGGTGTTGTGACAGACTAGAACAAGCATACAGATGACAGGTGTTGTGACAGACTAGAACAAGCTTACAGATGACAGGTGTTATGACAGACTCGAACAAGCTTACAGATGACAGGTGTTGTGACAGACTCGAACAAGCTTACAGATGACAGGTGTTGTGACAGACTAGAACAAGCATACAGATGACAGGTGTTGTGACAGACTAGAACAAGCTTACAGATGACAGGTGTTGTGACAGACTCGAACAAGCTTACAGATGACAGGTGTTGTGACAGACTCGAACAAGCTTACAGATGACAGGTGTTGTGACAGACTAGATCAAGCTTACAGATGACAGGTGTTGTGACAGACTAGAACAAGCTTACAGATGACAGGTGTTGTGACAGACTAGAACAAGCTTACAGATGACAGGTGTTGTGACAGACTAGAACAAGCTTACAGATGACAGGTGTTGTGACAGACTAGATCAAGCTTACAGATGACAGGTGTTGTGACAGACTAGAACAAGCTTACAGATGACAGGTGTTGTGACAGACTCGAACAAGCTTACAGATGACAGGTGTTGTGATAGACTAGAACAAGCTTACAGATGACAGGTGTTGTGACAGACTAGAACAAGCATACAGGTGACAGGATTGTAATTTCTTGTTTGTGGAAAACTTTAGTAGTGGTTAATATTCTTAGAGGAAATATGGTGCTGAATTAAGACAACTGTCATGGTATTAATTTTCTTGTAATGATGCTAAGGTGTTTGTGTTTTCTGTCTTGGTTCTTGATTAACAGTGGTCCCAGTTCTTCAACTTTTTTTCTATTTTTTTTTTTAGTTCGTTTATCCTTCTTTGATGTATTTTTGCTTTCACCACCTGACTGTTTAACCATCTGCCTCATACCACCTGCCCCTGCTACATGCTTCTACCACCTGAACCTACCACCTACCCTTGCTAACCTGCCTCTTACTACCTGCCCCTGTTACCTGTTCTTTCCACCTGTGGCTGCTACCTTCTCTTACCACCTGCCTCCACCACCTGCCTCCACCACCTGACCACTGGTCTTGCCCTCAACAGGTGCTGGCTAAGAACAACATATGGTTCTTGCTGGCACGTCAACACCAGGACTCACCCAGCACGACACTTAACTGGGAGGAGATGGAGAGCCTCTTCTGCCAGCAGACAACTCCAACACCGACCTCCTCGCCCTCCAAGACCTCCAGGGAAGCCAAAGACGATATTGATAACAAGAAGAGGGAGCCCACAGAGGTTGGTTAATTGCGTTTAATAACCTTCCACCAGAACCAGGGTACGGGTGGGGTTTGAACCCATGGTGAGTGGTAAAACACACAGGACAGTGCGTTAACCACTGGACCAGTTGGTTCTAATAAGATTCATGCAACTAGTTAATAGGGTTATCAAAGCTTATTCCATGCGAAGCATTGAAAATAGGTTTGGCAAATATTTTTGTTACAGAACTCTGGTTTGAGAAGTAGGCCTCCTGCAGTGCTTCTATGTTCTTTATTTTTTCTGCATCCCATAATAAGGCTAGCATGGGCCATCACTGTGACCACAAATGATGGTTTGTACAGATGAATCCCACACCAGCGTGTCTTTGCGGTCACAGTGGTGGCCCATGCTAACCTTACTATGGTGCATAGAAATCTACCTAGTTGGATGAATCTTATTAGAACCAGGTGGTCCAGTGGTTAACGCAGTGACCCGTGTTTTGTAGGACTCGGCATAGGTTCAACCCCCATCCCCTTCCTTGATTTGTTTGCAGTGTTATTACGATTTTAGAAGCCGTTACTATTGTCTCCTGCTCACCATCACTCAAGAACACTTAAATACTTATAATGTAAATTCTCAGCATATATAAACCGAGAAACATATATAGTATATATATATATATATATATATATATATATATATATATATATATATATATATATATATATATATATATATATATATATATATTCTACAAACAATGTATATTTTATATATAAACAGCCTTGTATCATCAATGTATCTTTTAAACTTTATTTGCCACTTTACATAATACAGATTATTTTAACTTATGGTAGACGTTGTGGGCGGAGAAGTGGAATATTCCAGTGTCCTCAGCGAGGGTTCAAACATTGTTCCTCGAGGCTGTGGGTGCCCACAGTTTGCACTAGAGCTGGACCCCGGCTCTTTAATATGCATGCAAAATAACCATTGTGGAAAAAAACCCAGTGAAGTTCCAAGCGCTTTTTTGATTCCTCTTGAAGGAGATTCACTATTTTTTTCACATTGGTTATTTTGGGTCTTGTGACATTACCTGTTTACTGTAATATTGTTAGTTTATATTTATATAAAAAAAACTATTTTTTGTTACATTTGAGAAGACGCTTTTGATTTCTGAAGAAATAATTGGTCCTCAGAGAGGCCAAGTTTCTGCTTCTGAAAGGTTCTCTTGACTCGGAGATTTCATAAGTTACTCTAGTCAGTTCCTGATCAGCCAGGCTGTGGTGTCTATGTTGGAGTGCATGCTGCCAGCACCAACAGCCTGATTGATCAGGATATTAACCAATATTTCTGGGGCTCGGGTCACGGGAGCCATGACCTTAAGACATAACAGCAGACAAGGTGTTGACACTTTGCAATTCTTCTCTTACAGATTAACTTATTGGATGGGAAGAGGTCTCTCAACGTGAATATATTCCTTAAGCAGTTTAGAGTGTAAGTACGACCATTGTTTTTACTTATTAGGTGTGTGTGTGTGTGTGTGTGTGTGTGTGTGTACTCACCTATTTGTGGTTGCAGGGGACAAGTCATAGCTCCTGGCCCAGCCTCTTCAATGATCGCTACTGGGTCCTCTCTCTCCCTGCTCCATGAGATTTATCAAACCTCGTCTTAAAACTATGTATGGTTCCTGCCTCCACTACGTCACTTTCTAGGCTATTCCACTTCCTGACAACTCTATGACTGAAGAAATACTTCCTAACATCATTTTGACTTATCGGAGTCTTCAACTTCCAATTGTGACCCCTTGTTTCTGTGTCCCCTCTCTGGAACATCTTGTCTTTGTGTGTGTTAGTTAGTTAGTTACCATTTTGGTCCTAGGCACATGTCAATTAGACACTAGGCCTGTTGTATGTATGTGTGTGTATGTGTGTGTAAGGAAACACTTCGAAATGTTTCTGCCCCACCGGGAATTGAACCCGGCCCCTCCGTGCGTGAAGCAAGAGCTTTACCACTGGGCCACCGGGGGCGTGTGTGTGTGTGTGTGTGTGTGTGTGTGTGTGTGTGTGTGATTGAGGAGTCTGTCTCCTCCAACAACGTTATATATTATTCATTATCTTTATCTCATCTCACTCTTTGCTTGTCCTCCTATCCCGCTCATTGTCCTCCTGTTTCACTTTGTTTATCTCCCATCTGCTTGCTTGTCCTCCGGTTCACTGTTACATCCTCTTTATCTGGTCCCACAGAAGCAACGAGGAGATCATGGAGATGATCCGTAATGGAGAACACAGCGACATCGGCGCAGAGAAGCTGCGAGGTCTCCTCAAGATCCTCCCGGAGGCCGACGAGATGGAGATGCTGAAGAACTTCGACGGAGACCGTAACAAGCTGGCCAGCGCGGAGAAGTTCCTGTTGATGCTGCTGGCTGTGCCACAGTGAGTCTGGCGGCCTCTTTTACCCACAAGATGAATTACACACATGTGCAACATCTGGGTATATTTATTGCAGACGTTTCGCAAATTCAAGGACATAATGGGAAGACTGTAGAACTATATACAAAACACGAGGTGATCAGTCCTTCAGCCTGGGGAAGAGCACCGTAGTCTCGAAGAATCTGATTCTTGAAGACTACGATACTCATCACCAACTCCAAGACCGAGGGACTGATTACCTCGTCTTTTGTATATAGTTCTACAGTCTTCCCATTATGTCCTTGATTTTGTACTGATAAAGCCACTGGATGGCGATGAACGAAACATTCTGATAAGTAGAAATAGGTACGACAGATATACGAGTGAGAAATGTTACATCTGAGAAAGACTTGCCTAGTGTGGGCCAACAGGTCTGCAGTGCTCCTGGGTAAATAACACACAATGGTAGTAGTAGTGGTTGTGCTGGTAGTTGTGGTAGTAGTAGAAGTAGCAGTAGTGGTTGTGCTGGTAACAGCAGTAGTGGTTGAGGTAGTAGTAGAAGTATTAGTAGTAGTTGTGCTGGTAATAGCAGTGGTTGTAGTAGTAGTAGTTGTGCTGGTAATAGCAGTGGTTGTGGTAATAGTAGTAGTAATAGCAGTGGTTGTGGTAGTAGTAGTAGTAGTAAGAGCAGTGGTTGTGGTACTTATTATACTTACATCAATTACTTATAAAGTGACCCATGCACAAGCAGTAGGAATTAAACTTGGGAAATAACTCACATTGATACATTTAGAGAGATCCCAGATATTTCCAGCTGGGTACAGACCCCGTCTTCAGGACCCCGTCTTCAGGACCCCGTCTTCAGGACCCCGTCTTCAGGACCCCGTCGTCAGGCGAAGAAACTCAAAATTGTCTTCACACGATGCAGTTTGCTACATGTCGTAAAACGCATTGTGCGTTTTATTTACATACTGTGGATATACTCTACCATTGTTACCACTACAATGCTCCTCTACAATACGGTCTTATGGCCTCCTGGTTGACTAAGCGTCTCTGATAAACCTTGCTAAAAATCACATCCAAACACACTATTGTCAGTCTTTGTGTTTTAATACAGAACTGTCGTGCAAACACCACAAGTGTTACTTTCTGTGTTCTATCGTAGGTACAACAAAACTCTCATGCAAACACCACAAGTGTTACTTTCTGTGTTCTATCGTAGGTACAACAAAACTCTCATGCAAACACCACAAGTGTTACTTTCTGTGTTCTATCGTAGGTACAACAAAACTCTCATGCAAACACCACAAGTGTTACTTTGTGTTCTATCGTAGGTACAAGTTGAGAATCGAAGCCATGCTGCTGAAGGAGGAGTTCGAGACCACGATGGACCAGATTGAACCTTCCATCAATGCTGTCATCTACGCCGGCAGGGACATCCTCACTAACCCGCACCTACAGGAGGTCCTCTACATGGTCCTAGTAGCAGGAAACTTCCTCAACAGCGTAAGTACTTTTTATAAATGGCTTAGAGAGTTGTGTAACATCTGGGGATCATTATTGTAGAAACATTTCTCCAACCAGTGACTTCTTCAGTTCAGTACAGAGAAGAACGGTGGGATTTGAGGAGAAGTTTGAGGTAATCAGTCCCTCAATGTGTACTTTTATCAAGATTATCAAGATTACATGGACTCCAGGCTAAGGGACTGATTACCACAAACTACTCCTCATCTTCCACCATTCTTCTCTGTATTGGACTGATGAAGCCACTGTGTGGAGAAACGTTTTCACAGTAACGATACCCAAGTGTTGCACTTGTGCCTAATTCATCAGTAGAGTTAGAAATGAGGTTTTCTCAGTGGCGACGTTGTTGATGCACTGATGTCCCTGTTCACCTAGCAGGAAGTAGGTACTCTGATGTTAGTGGACTGGTGTGGGTGGCATCCTGGGGGGACAAGACTGAAGGACCCCAAAGGAAATAAGACACAGTCCTCGATGGCGCACTGACTTTACGGGATTATCCTGCTACCTGGAGTCTACCTGGAGGGTCTTCCGGGGTCAACGCCCCCGCGGCCCAGTCCACGACCAGGCCTCCTGGTGGATCAGGGCCTGACCAACGAGGCTATTACTGCTGACCGCATCCTGGCATCAATTCTTCCTCTAAAGCATTCAGGACTGGGGATAAGGGTAGCATTAGAAAAAAAACATTGACTATGCCTCTGTTCGTGAGAGATTAGGTTAGGTAAGGTTTCCCAGGAAACAGGACCCACAGCTGGAGCTTCTGGTCATCTGACCGAGGCCTTCCACTTTGTTGAAACTAGTGTCGTAGTGTGAGTATAAATGAGTTCTCTTTATTTGTGAGTTTAGAATGTGTGTTGTGTTGCAGGGAGGCTACGCTGGCAATGCAGCCGGTGTGAAGCTGTCTTCCTTGCACAAGTTGACAGATATACGAGCTAACAAGCCTGGCATGACCCTCCTGCACTACGTTGTTCAGGTAGGTTTCTCTCTTTCTATAATAATATATATATATATATATATATATATATATTAATGAAACCACAAGACAAGTGGTATTGAAACATTTACCAAACTGCGACACATTCTCCAGCCTCAAGAGACAGAACAACGTTCACATCGCCTTATCCACTTAACCAGCGATCCTTCAAAGATCACGCACCTAGCAGAGCTAGGTGTTATTCGTGATCCGAGGACACTCGTGTAGTGGTAATCTCAAGGCTAAATTCAACCACCTCCCTTTTGAATACCAGCCTCCACAAGCAGATTATATAGTCATGAAACCACGAAACAAGTGGTATATTCTATCTCTTGAGGCGGGAGAATGTGTTCCAGGATCTAATCTCGGCTGGTCGCAGTTTGGTATATATATATATATATATATATATATATATATATATATATATATATATATATATATATATATATATATATATATATATATATATATATATTATAATGAGCTAAAACAATTCACAATAACAGAGTCACAAACTACTGTTAACATTGTTCATTTTCCCAGCTATCTATATTTCCTTCACATATCTATTTACATATACATATTTTAGCACTTTGCACATATTAATATATTTTTAATATCTAATATTCATGTAAACTTTCCTATTAGAAGCCCCGCAGCTCAGAGGTAGAGCGCTGGACCTGTTAATCTTGGGACCACGGTTCGAGTCTCCCGTCCATCTTTGTGTTTATTCAGGTATCTGCATTTTATGAAGTTTTGATTCAGTTTTTTGTTTCAGCAAACTGAGAGACGAGATCCAGAGCTGCTGAAGTTTCCTGATGAGATGTCATGTCTGGAAGAAGCCACAAAGTGAGTCTCTTTGATAGTTTTAATGGTCGGTGGGTCCTCCAGGGAGGTACTATCCTCCAGTCATACTAGTGTGAAGCATGTAGTAGGCTGGTTGATAGTAACCATCCAGGGAGGTACTACCCTCCAGTCATACTAGTGTGAACCTGGTGTGGTGATAACCATCCAGGACTCCTCCAGTCAACTGTGGTAACCTGTAGTAGTGGTGGATAGTAACCATCCAGGGAGGTAATACCCTCCAGTCATACTAGTGTGAAACCTGTAGTAGGGTGGTGGATAGTAACCATCCAGGGAGGTACTACCCTCCAGTCATACTAGTGTGAAACATGTAGTAGGCTGGTGGATAGTAACCATCCAGGGAGGTACTACCCTCCAGTCATACTAGTGTGTAACCTGTAGTAGGGTGGTGGATAGTAACCATCCAGGGAGGTACTACCCTCCAGTCATACTAGTGTGTAACCTGTAGTAGGGTGGTGGATAGTAACCATCCAGGGAGGTACTACCTCCAGTCATACTAGTGTGAAACATGTAGTAGGGTGGTGGATAGTAACCATCCAGGGAGGTACTACCCTCCAGTCATACTAGTGTGAAGCATGTAGTAGGGTGGTGGATAGTAACCATCCAGGGAGGTACTACCCTCCAGTCATACTAGTGTGTAACCTGTAGTAGGGTGGTGGATAGTAACCATCCAGGGAGGTACTATCCTCCAGTCATACTAGTGTGTAACATGTAGTAGGGTGGTGGATAGTAACCATCCAGGGAGGTACTACCCTCCAGTCATACTAGTGTGAAACATGTAGTAGGGTGGTGGATAGTAACCATCCAGGGAGGTACTACCCTCCAGTCATACTAGTGTGAAGCATGTAGTAGGGTGGTGGATAGTAACCATCCAGGGAGGTACTACCCTCCAGTCATACTAGTGTGAAACCTGTAGTAGGGTGGTGGATAGTAACCATCCAGGGAGGTACTACCCTCCAGTCATACTAGTGTGAAACCTGTAGTAGGGTGGTGGATAGTAACCTCCAGGGAGGTACTACCCTCCAGTCATACTAGTGTGAAACCTGTAGTAGGGTGGTGGATAGTAACCATCCAGGAGTACTACCTCCAGTCATACTTAGTGTGGGAAGCTATTAGTAGGGTGGTGGATAGTAACCATCCAGGGAGGTACTACCCTCCAGTCATACTAGTGTGAAGCATGTAGTAGGTTGGTGGATAGTAACCATCCAGGGAGGTAATACCCTCCAGTCATACTAGTGTGAAGCATGTAGTAGGTTGGTGGATAGTAACCATCCAGGGAGGTACTATCCTCCAGTCATAATAGTGTGAAGCATGTAGTAGGCTGGTGGATAGTAACCATCAGGGAGGTACTACCTCCAGTCATACTAGTGTGAAGCCTGTAGTAGGTGGTGGATAGTAACCATCCAGGGAGGTACTACCCTCCAGTCATACTAGTGTGAAACCTGTAGTAGGGTGGTGGATAGTAACCATCCAGGAGGTACTACCCTCCTGACGTTTCAGTACGACTCTGACCATTAAGTAGACACATATAAAAGAGAAGAAGATGGGGGGGGGGGTGACGAGAGGAGGTAATAGAGGGTTCCGAGCCGTGGAGTCGATCTCTTCTCCAGGCTGTCTTGATGTATCAAGATGCGACAAAATATAAGGTCTTCGGAAGAAAGACACCCAGGTGTTGCACATACGTCTTATAAGAAGATAAGAACACTGCAGAAGGCCTACTGGCCCATACTTGTCAGGTCTTTCTCAAACCCAAACCCACTAACAAAAATATTTGCCCAACCTGTCATCAATGCTTCCCAAGAAATAAACTTCGAAAACCTTATTGACTTATATTGAAAATTATATAAAATACCGACAAGTTGATGATTAAGACACATGTGCAACAGTTGGGTGTCTTTATTGAAAGCCAACTGTGTAGAGGAAACGTTGCAACTAAATTAACGTTGCAACTGAATTAATAAGTGATTGAAACAAACACGCATCGACTGGGTTTAAATGGAGTTTAACACTCTCCAGGTAAACCCAGTTGATGCGTATTTGTTTTAATAATTTATTAATTCAGTTGCAAGTCCCACTTAAATCCATCCCCCTCTCACTCTGGCCTAAACTTGAAGCTGCGCAAGGTATTGTATTTTGATATACCTTTGATGAGTTCCAAGAGCTTTTCTACTCTCACAGCCCGACCTCACAGCCCGACCTCACAGCCCGACCTCACAGCCCGACCTCACAGCCCGACCTCACAGCCCGACCTTACAGCCCGACCTTACAGCCCGACCTCACAGCCCGACCTCACAGCCCGACCTCACAGCCCGACCTCACAGCCCGACCTCACAGCCCGACCTCACAGCCCGACCTCACAGCCCGACCTCACAGCCCGACCTCACAGCCCGACCTCACAGCCCGACCTCACAGCCCGACCTCACAGCCCGACCTACAGCCCGACCTCACAGCCCGACCTCACAGCCCGACCTCACAGCCCGACCTCAGCCCGACCTCACACCAGCCGACCTCACAGCCCGACCTCACAGCCCGACCTCTCACAGCCCGACCTCACAGCCCGACCTCACAGCCCGACCTCACAGCCCGACCTCACAGCCCGACCTCACAGCCCGACCTCACAGCCCGACCTCACAGCCCGACCTCACAGCCCGACCTCACAGCCCGACCTCACAGCCCGACCTCCGCACAGCCCGACCTCACAGCCCGACCTCACAGCCCGACCTCACAGCCCGACCTCACAGCCCGACCTCACAGCCCGACCTCACAGCCCGACCTCACAGCCCGACCTTACAGCCCGACCTCACAGCCCGACCTCACAGCCCGACCTCACAGCCCGACCTTACAGCCCGACCTCACAGCCCGACCTCACAACCCGACCTCAAGGAAAAGAGGACCCAGGAAAGAGATTTTCCAAAGAGAATGTTTTGACGGGGATATTGAAGAGGCAAATGAATTAGAGAGATATTAAAATGTGTCTCTGCCTCAGAGTGGACAGGTGGTAGAGAGAGTAACACCATACACAGCTTCAAGGACAGGTACGACAGAATCCATAAGGCCGTAAAAAAAACTGTTGTGTGTGTGTACTCGCCTAGCTGTACTCACCTAATTGTGGTTGCAGGGGTCGGTTCACAGCTCCTGGCCCCGCCTCTTCACTGGTCGATACTAGGTCACTCCTCCTGCTCCATGAGCTTTGTCATACCTCTTCTTAAAGCTATGAATGGATCCTGCCTCCACTACGTCACTTCCCAGACTATTCCACTTCCCGACAACTCTGTGACTGAAGAAATACTTCCTAACATCCCTGTGATTCATCAGAGTCTTCAACTTCCAACTGTGTCCCCTTGTTGCTGTGTCCCATCTCTGGAGAATCCTGTCTCTGTCCACCTTGTCAATTCCTCTCAGTATTTTATATGTCGTTATCATGTCCCCCCACCCTATCTCTCCTGTCCTCCAGTGTCGTCAGGTTGATTTCCCTTAACCTCTCCTCGTAGGACATGCCCCTTAGCTCCGGGACTAGTCTTGTTGCAAACCTTTGCACTTTCTCTAGGTGTGGGTTCCAAACTGGTGCTGCATACTGTGTGTGTATGTACGTACTCACCTAATTGTGGTTGCAGGGGTCTAGTCATAGCTCCTGGCCCCGCCTCTTCACTGGTCGCTATTAGGTCACTCTCTCTCCCTGCTCCATGAGCTTTATCATACCTCTTCTTAAAGCTATGTAGGGATCCTGCCTCTACTACATCACTCTCCAGACTGTTCCACTTCCTGACATTTCTAGGACTGAAGAAATACTTCCTAACATCCCTGTGACTCATCTGAGTCATCCGTGTGTGTGTGTGTGTGTGTGAGTGTAATCACCTAGTTATCCTTGTAGGGGTCGATTTCCAGCTTCCTGGATGAATGTATGCTCTTCTAGAGACTCATACAGAGAGTCAGTAGACCTTGGGCTAGAGCAGCACACAGCTCCTCCCTAGCCCCGAGGCCTTGACTGGCTCATCACTTACTCTCCACCTTGCAGCTACCTCCTACCCTTTCCAGTTACCTCCTTAATCACTTCTGCCCCTCTCATGGTCTCTCCAGCACTGACCCTCACCGCTACACAAAGATTATCCCATCTCTGCTAAGGCACCAGTGGTACAGATAATGCTGTATATCATGCGTTTAGTTGGGTATGAGAGATGATGGGGTGGTTTGTGTGTGTAAATACTGCCACTAGACGCCCTCTCTGCTGAAGTTGTGCCCTGAATTTCAATGTGTTGTGGGACCCCGCCCGGATTTCCTATCCAGACTGGCTGCCAAGTAGATCCAAGTACTGTAAACACGGCCTTATTTGAGATGATTTACCGGCGCAGCGAGCACTTACACCATTCATTTACGAACGTCGTTTACCCAGAAGTTTGTCACTTTCTATAGCAGTATGAGATTCACCTTGAATGCTTCTAAATCCGGTCATGAAACTCAGGCATCTCTCTCTCTCTCTCTCTCTCTCTCTCTCTCTCTCTCTCTCTCTCTCTCTCTCTCTAATTCTCTTTTTTGCCAGTAATGGTTCTTGCTCGAGGGTTCTGAACCTTAACCTCAGAAAATACTAAATATATTGTCACTTCTTGGCGCCACAGTTAGTGCTAACGTTTGTGTATATCATAAAAAAGTATACCTTGGCTGGAACAATTCACTAGAGAATAGCGCTTATGACGACGTTTTGAGTACATCCTGGACCATTGTCAAGCTACAACTGGGGAGAAGAAAAATAGAGAAGGCCTAAAGACACGGTGTGGTGGGGAAGAAGGTACTAGTAGTGGTGGTAGTAGTAGGAATAGTAGCAAGAGTTATAGTAGTAGTAATAGTTGTAGTTGTGGTAGTAGAAGTTGTAGTAGTAGTAGTGATAATAGAAGTAGTAGTAGTCGTAGTAGTAATGGTGCTGGTGGGTCGAATAAGTCTCGAAACATTAATAAAAATGCCCCATATGTACTTTATTACGTTATTGTCAGAATCATAAGGTATCATTATTTGGAGAAGTAAAGGAAGAGGAGTAAAAAGCAGAGAATAAAATGGGCACACTAATAAGAGAATATTGTAAGTCAGCAGGAGAGATTTGGCTGTGTTTATAGCCGGGATGAGTTGTCTGCTACTCACTGCCACTTGACCAGACTATCACCCAGGTCAGGTCTGGGACCTGGCTTCTCGATTAAATTACAGGTAGATTGCAGGTAGAGGGTAGTACAAATCAATTCGACCTGTTCCTTGATAAACAGAAAGTCTAGCCTAGCAGATCTACCCACCAGTCATGTTACCCTCTGATATATATTTATTGTGAACGTTTCAGAACATTTTTATTGGTGTAAGCCTACATATGTATATCCTTTTATAGCATTCTTGGTATATATATGTATATACTGATATACAGCAATTGTAACCCAGGCGATGTGCAGTGTTGTGAATAAATCAGCTTTGTAACATTAGTAAACCATCATTTATATTATTATTATTGTTGTGACGGTCATTAAAGTTCTTGTATGAAGTGTTGACTGTTTGAAATGAATAAAGACATGAAGAGGCATGTAAAAAAATACTATTATAGCGTCTTAGCCCCGAGCTGGCGCTGGAAAAACTGCTTCATTGGTGGCAGCGGTGGGATGTTAATATCTTATAATAATAATAATAATAATAATAATCATTTATGAGGTCTTTTATCAAGATAATTTATACACCTTATGTGACACAGAGGTATTGGGTAACTTTGTTATATACAGTCAAAAGGTGTTGGATTATAAGCAAGACCCAACTGGGAGTGTGAGATGGCCATGTGTGTGTGTGTGTGTGTGTGTGTGTGTGAGAGAGAGAGAGAGAGAGAGAGAGAGAGAGAGAGAGAGAGAGAGAGAGAGAGAGAGACAGACAGACAGACAGACAGACAGACAGACAGACAGACAGAGACAGAGATCCTCAGTTGTAAACAAATTTACAATACTGATATCACTTCCTCTCTTATTTTCTCCCTATGCAGTCCTCTGTGCCTTTTGTTAATATTTATCTGATTGTTTATCAAATAAATATGGCTGTTTTTCCTCAAAATTTTGCACCCGAGGTAGACATTAATATTTTGGATGTCTGCATCTGCGTCTAACTTGTACAAAACTAGATCAAGGTTATATAGTTCCGACAGGTTGATGAATAAGACACATGAGCAACATCTGGGTGTCTCTCAAATAAAATACCCAGATGTTGAACATGTGTCTGATGTGTCTAGCCTCAACCTATGTTGAGGTGGTATATGACAAGGTATAACCTATGTTGTGGTATACCTGGAGAGGGTTTCTGGGATCAACGTCCCGGCGGGCCGGGGGGAGACCAGGCCTCGTTGTGGATCAGGGTCTGATCAACCAGGCTGTTACTACTGGCTGCACATAAACTGACATACAAACCACAGCCCGGTTGGTCAGGTACTGACTTTAGGTGTCTGTCCAGTACCTTCTTGAAGACAGCCAGGGGTCTATTGGTAATCCCCCTTTTGTATGCTGGGAGGCAGTTGAACAGTCTTAGGCCCCTGACACTTATTGTGTTGTCTCTCAGTGTAGTTGCGCCTCTGCTTTTTATTGTGGGAACGTTGCATCTCCTGCCGAGTATATGACAAGATAAAACCATTATGTTGTGGCTGTATATGACAAGGTATAACCTCTGTCTTGTGGTTGTATATGCAAAGGTATAACCTCTGTCTTGTGGTTGTATATGCCAAGGTATAACTCCACTGTGGTTGTATATTGCAAGGTATAGCCTCTGTTGTGTTTATACTCATGTGTATTTGTGTACCAAAATGTAACATTTGTGTTTTGGTTGCTGATAAGTGTCTTATTCTTCTCAGGACGACGATGGATCAGCTAATGAGCGAAATGAAACAGCTGGACGCCAGGATAGCTAAGTTATCCATACAACTGAACAACCCCAACACACCCAAGGATATCATCAACCAGATGGGTGACTTCCTACAGGTGGGTGACCTCCTTCAGGTGGATGACTTTTGCTGTAGGTGAGTGACTCTTCAGGCAAGTGACTTGATGCTTGTGCTGAAAATGGAGACGGTAGAAGACAAGGCAATAAGTCCCTCAACCTTGAAGATGTTCACTAATTTAGTCTTGATAAATCTGAGTTACAGGTCAGGTAAGGTTCGTCAGGAAACAGGACTAGTGTTTCCTGAGGCGGGTCCTAATCAGATGATGACCCGCCTTTGGAGCTTTTGGTCATCTGACCAAGGCCTTCCTCTGGCTTACCGGTTCACCCCTTTAAAAATAATGGTCATGGTTAGGAAGATGGAGACTTATATAGGAGTCAGGCGAGGTCCAGCAGTCACCCTTTCCCATTCTTGGCTCAAACCAGATTACTTTTTGGGGGGAAAAGTGATTTCGGCCTGTTTTTGTAGATTTTGGGATGTCTTGTGTAGGCTGTCACTAAGGAAAACTGAAGACCAGTGTCAAATTACCACCACTGTGTATAATATAGCATTTTTTCCAATAAATATTGTATACGAAATATCTCAGAGAGAAACTAACAGCATAGGTCATTTTTCTCTAGCAACATAAAGGGTATTAAAGAAGACACGATTCACAAGCACTACCAACCATGGACATTGTTTTTTGTTGTTTAATTCATGTTAAGCGCTAAATCCATGTGGGTCATTCAGTGCCAGACGTGTTGGAGGCTTGATCCTCCATCAGGTGAGTGCCAGGCAGACGCACTTCCTATTTGTACTCACCTATATCAACATGGATATTAGATATGGTCAATTTCTGGAAGTTTACCAGTGTGCCCTTGTCTTCCAGGTTGCTTCCAGTGACCTCAACTCACTGAAGGAAGGCATCGAGGAGGTGGAGAAGGTCAAGATTGACGTAGCTGAATACTTCTGTGAGGATCCCAACTCTTTTAAAATAGAAGAATGTTTCAAGATCCTCTTCAATTTCTGTTCAAGGTTAGTTATCACATATTTAATTTAATTGACACACACACACGCGCACACACACACACGCACACACAATTCTTCAGCCATAGAGTAGTTAGGAAGTGGAATAGTTTAGCGAACGATATAGTGGAGGCGGGAACCATACATAGTTTTAAGACAAGGTATGATAGAGCTCACGGAGTAGGGAGAGCAGAGACCCAGTAGCGGACAGTGCAGAGGCGGGGCCAGGAGCTGAGTCTCGACCCCTGCAACCACAATTAGGTGAGTACAATTAGGTGAGTACACACACACGCACACACACACATATATACACACACATACACACACACACACACACACACTACAATGGATCAGGGAATACCTGTCAGGAAGACAGCAGCGAGTCATGGTCCGTGGCGAGGTGTCAGAGTGGGCGCCGGTGACGAGTGGGGTTCCACAGGGGTCGGTCCTAGGACCGGTGCTGTTTCTGGTGTTTGTGAACGACATGACGGAAGGAATAGACTCCGAAGTGTCCCTGTTTGCAGATGATGTGAAGTTGATGAGAAGAATTCAATCGGAAGAGGACCAGGCAGAACTACAAAGGGATCTGGACAGGCTGCAAGCCTGGTCCAGCAATTGGCTCCTGGAGTTCAACCCAACCAAGTGCAAAGTCATGAAGATTGGGGAAAGGCAAAGAAGACCGCAGACGGAGTACAGTCTAGGGGGCCAGAGACTACAAACCTCAATCAAGGAAAAAGATCTTGGGGTGAGTATAACACCAGACATATCTCCTGAGGCGCATATCAACCAAATAACTGCTGCAGCATACGGGCGCCTAGCAAACCTAAGAACAGCATTCAGACATCTTAATAAAGAATCGTTCAGGACCCTGTACACTGTGTACGTTAGGCCCATACTGGAGTATGCAGCACCAGTTTGGAACCCACATTTATCCAAGCACGTAAAGAAGCTAGAGAAAGTGCAAAGGTTTGCAACAAGACTAGTCCCGGAGCTAAGGGGTATGTCCTACGAGGAGAGGTTAAGGGAAATCGACCTGACGACACTGGAAGACAGGAGAGATAGGGGGGACATGATAACGACATATAAAATACTGAGAGGAATTGACAAGGTTGACAGAGACAGAATGTTCCAAAGATGGGACACAGCAACAAGGGGACACAGTTAGAAGTTGAAGACTCAGATGAATCACAGGGATATTAGGAAGTATTTCTTCAGTAACAGAGTGGTCGGGAAGTAGAATAGCTTGGGAAGCGATGTAGTGGAGGCAGGTTCCATACACAGCTTTAAGAAGAGGTATGATAAAGCTCATGGCGTAGGGAGAGTGACCCGGTAGCGGCCAGTGAAGAGGCGGGGCCAGGAGCTATGTATCGACCCCTGCAACCACAACTAGGTGAGTACAACTAGGTGAGTACACACACACACATACAACAGGCCTAGTGTCTAATCGACATGTGCCTAGAACAAAATGGTAACTAACATAGCTTTAAGGAGAGGTATGATAAAGCTCATGGAGCAGGGAGCGTGACCCAGTAGCGGCCAGTGAAGAGGCGGGGCCAGGAGCTATGAATCGACCCCTGCAATCACAACTAGGTGAGTACACACACACATACACAACCATTGTGAAAAAATAGTAAACATCTCAGCACTTTCATGTTTTCTCACATTATTGATGTGAAGAATCACAAAAGCACTTGGATGATCTCTGTGTTTTCACAGTAGTTCTTTTGCATATTGTAATATCACCTGTTTACCATGATCTTGTTGCATATATATATATATATATATATATATATATATATATATATATATATATATATATATATATATATATATATATATATGTCGTGCCGAGTAGGTAAAACTGGTCATTTAGCAAGAACTCTTTTAAAATTAAGTCCTTTCTAAAAAAATCTTATACATTTAAAGATATATTTTTCATTTATGTTAATGTAAAAATTAGTAATCTTGTACCAAAAAAAAATTAGAAAATTTACCTAACTTTATTATAAGAAGCGCAATTTAATTTACACTAATCCAACTAAATATATTTATATAAGATTATAGTAAATTAATAATAAACAAACAATGAAATAATTTTTTTGTTAGGTTCAGAATGATTTTTTCAAATTATTGAAAATATATATATATATATATATATATATATATATATATATATATATATATATATATATATATATATATATATATATATATATATATATAACATTTACCAAACTGTCATGCCTCATGAAACAAAACAATGTACATGTCGCCCTATCCACTCAGCCATCGATCCTACAAATACCATTCAGCCAGCAGAGCTAGGTGTTGTTCACTGTACGAGGACACTCAAGGCAGTGGAAATCTCAATGATAATTTCAACCCCCTCCCGTTTTAATACCAGTCTATATAGTAATGAAACCACGAATCAAGAGGTATTGAATCATTTACCAAACTACCAGACTTTACCAGACTATTTGTGGAGGCTGGTTTTCAAATGGGAGGAGATTGAATTATCCCTGAGCTTTCCACTGCCACGAGTGTCCTACCATGAACAAGACCAAGCTCTGCTGGTATTTGTAGGATCGATGGCTGTGTAATAGGGCGACTCGTACATTGTTTTGTTTCATGAGGAGAACGAACGAAGAGACTCACAGGTGAGACCCACAAGTGGGTGAGTGGGGACAGCAGAAGAATAGCCGGTGAGAGGAATGTCCGAAGTCGAAGAAAAAGAGCTGGGGCTAAACCCAGCTGCAAGGCGATGTGAAGCAGATGTTGACGATGATGGAGAAAGCACGAGAACACATGAGAGCACGAGAACACATGAGAACACGAGAACACATGAGAACACATGAGAGCACGAGAACACATGAGAACACATGAGAGCACGAGAACACATGAGAACACGAGAACACATGAGAACACGAGAACACATGAGAACACGTCGTGCTGGCTGAATCTTGAGCGGTGTGTGCTGATTGGTGGCTGGCGGTCGTTAGGAAGGAGGAGACGGAGAAAGGAGGCTGTTGTAAGGTGATTGGTTAGTTGAGATACAGTAGTTTATTGGGAGTAGGGACCATGTCGCACAACTTCCGGGGTGTCGGTTCTAGATCCATTTTTGAGGGTGTTAAATCTTGACCTAGGGAAGGGATGATGAGTAGTCTTGTTATCTTGGTCTGAAGTTCCGGGTCTTCCATTGCTTGTTGTATGGTCTCTAGTAGTGATGAGAAAGAGCAGTAGGTGCCAGGGCCACAGGTAAACTTTAGTGTTCTTGCTATAATTTGTTTGTGCAGGTTGGTCAAAGTCATGTCACTTTCGTGATGTGCAGTTGTATAGAAAGTGATGCTTTTCCAGTGGAGGTAAGGAGTTGTGTCTTCTTTTTCTGCTGTATCCATACTTTGATGAGCTGATGGTGTAGTTTTTGCCTTCTTGGTTGGTGGGTGGAGCGTTTGAGGTGAGGTCGCTGATTGGTCCTTAAAAGTAGTGGTGGTGAAGGAAGTCTCTGCAGGTTCAGGTGAGGTCGCTGATTGGTCCTTAGCAGTAGTGGTAGAGGAAGTCTCTGGAGGTTCAGGTGAGGTCGCTGATTGGTCCTTAGCAGTAGTGGTGGAGGAAGTCTCTGCAGGTTCAGGTGAGCTCACTGATTGGTTAATTCCTGTAGGTGTAGCTGACGGTGCTGCTGCTGCATCTTGAGACGAAATTTCAAGTGCTGTGAGATTGACTAAATCTTTGGTGAACTTAATGATGTCGGCAGATCAACAGAAAGGCGGGACATTGTGGTGTGGGATCGACTCTCGGCCAGCTGTTGTTTGGTAAATGGCTCAATACCACTTGTTTTGTGGTGTCATTACTGTATATATGTATGTATTAACTGTCCTAATCATATCACATTTGGCAATTAGTCGGAGCCCCATTCATCAGTTCCTTTTAGGCTCAAGGAAAGCCTGTTGTTGACTCAGCTCCTAGGCCTAGGGAAAAGTCTGTTGTTGTTGACTCAGCTCCTAGGCCTGGGGGAAAGTCTGTTGTTGTTGACTCAGCTCCTAGGCCTGGGGGAAAGTCTGTTGTTGTTGACTCAGCTCCTAGGCCTGCGGAAAGTCTGTTGTTGTTGACTCAGCTCCTAGGCCTGGGGGAAAGTCTATTGTTGTTGACTCAGTTCCTAGGTCTGGGGAAAGTCTGTTGTTGTTGATTCAGCTCCTAGGCCTGGGGGAAAGTCTGTTGTTGTTGACTCAGCTCCTAGGCCTGGGGAAAGTGTTGTGGTTGACTCAGCTCCTAGGCCTGGGGGGAAAATGCCCTGCATACTAGGGGCTTTTGGCATGTACACCTCATGTAATCTCAATAACCAAATGTAATTCTTTGTATCATGTCCAAATAAAAATTATTATTATTATTATTATTATTATTGACTCAGCTCCTAGGCTTGGGGAAAGTCCGTTGTTGTTGACTCAGCTCCTAGGCCTGGGGGAAAGTCTATTGTTGTTGACTCAGCTCATAGGCCTGGGGGAAAGTCTGTTGTGGTTGACTCAGTTCCTAGGCCTAGGGAAAGTCTGTTGTTGTTGACTCAGCTCCTAGGCCTGGGGAAAGTCTGTTGTTGTTGTTTACTCAGCTCCTTCGATGCCTTGGAAAAGTCTGTTGTTGTTGACTCAGCTCCTTCGATGCCCTGGAAAAGTCTGTTGTTACTGACTCAGCTTCTAGACCTGGGGAAAGCCTGTTGGTGTTGACTCAGCTCATAGGGCTGGGAAAAGCCTGTCGTTATTAAATCAGGTAAAGGTATGCACTCGTCTACTGGCACTCACTTATTTTTAATTGCAAGGGTCGAGTCTCTGCTCCTGGCATTCCCTTTCACAAACCATTGCTCTATTCACTCTCCTGGCTGCATGAGCTCTATCAACCCTATTCTTAAAACCATGTATGGATATTGCTTCTACCGCTTCACTGTGTAGGTCATTCCACTTCCTGACCATTCTAAGGCTAAATAAGTATTTTCTAACATCCTTGCGATGCATCTATTTTTTTTTTTACCTTCCAATTGTGCCACTATCCACCTGAGACTCGCTCATCAAACAGACTCTCCTGTCTGCCTGCCTATTCCTCTTAGTATTTTACACATTGTAATCATATCACACCTGCTCCTGTCCTCTAGTTTAATCTTGTCACCCCTGTTCATGTTCTTTAGTGTAATCATGTCACCCCTGCTCCTGTTTTCTAGTATAATCATGTCACCCTGCTCTTTTTCTCTAGTGTAATTATGTCACCCTTGCTCTTGTCCTCTAGTGTAATCATGTCATCCTTGCTCCCTCTGTCCACTAGTGTATTAACGTTTACTTATAGGTCTTACCCCTCAGCTCTGAGAATAGTCGTAGTAGCAAACCTTTCCTCATCTGTTATCATCTTCTTTGCATGCTTTGTTAAAGGGTTCCATTCTGGCGTTGTATACATCATTACGAGCCTGACTTATGTAGTGTATAACGTCGTTAATGACTCCATATTAAGGTTCCTGAAAGCCACCCTTAAATTTGCCAATCTTGCATTTGCTGTGGCCGTTATATGGTTGATGTGTGCCAGATCAACCAGACTGTGACGGATATGTGGGGCAGCGGGCCTCCAGCAGCAACAGCCTGGTTGACCAGGCAAGCACCAGACGAGCCTGGCCCATGGCCGGGCTCAGAGAGTAGAGAAACTCGAAACTCTTCAAAGGTATATCAAAGGTAGACATAATGCTCGGGACTGTGCTCACTCATAGATCTTCCTCTTTCAGGGAGGTTTGTATTTTTGTTCCCCAAGCCCGTGTTCTGTTTCTAGTCTTCTTTGCCCTTACCTGCTTTCAAAACTCTGCATTTAATGGGTTTAAGTTCTAATAGCCTACTTGTCAGATCAGTTTGCAGCTTGTCCAGGTCCATTTGCAGTGTTTCCTAGTCTGCTCCTGTTTGTATTCTCTTCATTAGTTTTGCATCACCTGTCACTCACTTTCTTCTGTCATGTGAATATGATAATGGTATACAATACTGACAGGTTGATAAGTAAGACACATGTGCAACAGTCGAATACAGAGGCCTCCTCTGTATTCGACTGAAGAAGCCTACCGTGTAGGCGAAACGTTTCGGAATAAAGATACCCAACTGTAGCACATATATCTTTCTTCCGTCATAATAATAGTATCTTTATTTCTACAAGTACACGTACAAGGTATACAGGTCTAACTGACATCAATGATATACTAGTATATCGAAAGCCCCTTGTTAAGCAGAATATTTCCCACAAATTAGGTCAGCTTTGCCCCAGGATGTAACCCACACTGGTCATCTAAAACTCAGATACCTATTTTACTGATGGGTGAACAGGGACACCATATGTAAGGAAACATACCCAATGTTTCCACCCTTGCTCGGAATTGAACCACAGACCCTCAGCGTGTGAAGCAAAATCTTTGCCTACCAGGCCATGGGCCATCGTTGTTTATGTACTCACTCTTGTTGAACCCCAGTCACCCATTCCGTCACTTCTTCCCTAGACAATCACTCGTTGTTTCCATCCTCTTAAGAATTCCTTGATGGTATCTATAACTTCCTCTGTTGTTCCTCGCTCTGTGGGGAAGACGTCTGACTTTGCCAGGGTTTAGACCAGGGTCTACTTGACTTAACTGGAAACTTACTGTTACAGTTTCTGTTTTTTTTTTTTTTGAGTTAATTTTGTTTCCTCTTTATTTCCATTCCAGATTTGGTAATAATATTTTCCCGGGCTCTGTTGAGGCAGGGTTCAATAAGGCATAACAAATTTGGAGGCCAAACACAGGTGCAAACACTTGTTTGCTCAGGGAGTAAGACCCTTCCAATGTTCTGGACTGGGGTCCACCTGATTTAATTTGGGAATTTCTTGTTCTCCTTTCTCTTTCCAGAAAAAAACTATTTATTTTCTCACTACTGCCCAGATTTGGGCAGCATCTTTTTAAACATAAGGTTAAATTAAAATTACTTATTTCCATAGATTACATAAGTCCTTTGATCGTAATACAATACAGATGAAATTTCCGAAATCCGGTTGGTAAGTGGTCAGTAAAGCATCAGTTTTAGTGACCCTTTACAACAACAACAACAAATTTCTGGTTTGTTCACTTAAATTTTAATCTTTTTTTTATAATGTTTTTTAAAACGTTTTATTATATTTTCAATGATTTACCATGAATTGTATATTTTCATGCATCAGTCATTGATTATGATTGTTATTAAGTTCATTTAAACATATGTAATGTACTAAGTGCCCCGTGGCCTGGTGGGTAAAGCTCTCGCTTCACATGACAAGGGTCCGGTTCGATTCCCAGTGAGAATAGAAACATTGTGCGTGTTTCTTTACACTGGTTGTCTATGTTCACCCATCAGTAAATTGGGTACCTGGGTGTTAGTGGACTGGTGTGGGTCGCATCCTGGGACATCCTAATTTGCGGGAAATGCTCCACATAACAAGCGGCTTTCTATATAGTAGTATGTCATTGATGTCAGCTATGGTCTGTATACCTTGTATGTGTACTTGTAGAAATAAAGATATTATTATTAATATTTTTATTATTAATACATTGGTCGTTTCCCACCAAGGCAGGGTGGCCCGAAAAAGAAACATTTTCATCATTATTCACTCCATCACTGTCTTGCCAGAGGCGCTCTTACACTACAGTTATAAAACTGCAACATTAACCTCCTTTACCCCCTCTCTCCAACCTTTCCTAGGCCGACCCCTACCCCGCCTTCCCTCCACTACAGATTTATACACTCTCGAAGTCATTTCTATTTTGTTCCATCCTCTCTACATATTCGAACCACATCAACAACCCCTCCTCAGCTCTCTGGATAATAGTTTTAGTAATCCCGCACCTCCTCCTAATTTCCAAACTACGTATTCTCTGCATTATATTCACACCACACATTGACCTCAGACATAACATCTCCACTGCCTCCAGTCTTCTCCTCGTTGCAACATTCACCACCCATATAAGAGTGTTGGTATAACTATACTCTCATACATTCCCCTCTTTGCTTTCATGGATAAAGTTCTTTGTCTCCACAGACTTCTGCTGTATAACCCCTGTGGTTTAGCGCTTCTATTTGATTATAATAATAATAAATCCACAGACTTCTAAGTGCACCACTCACCTTTTTTCCCTCATCAATTCTATGATTTACCTCATCTTTCATAGACCCATCTGCTGACATGTCCACTCCCAAATATCTGAATACATTCACCTCCTCCATACTCTCTCCCTCCAATCTGATATCCAATCTTTCATCACCTAATTTTTTTGTTATCCTCATCAACTTACTCTTTCCTATACAGTGGTACCTCGGTTTTCGTACAGCTCCCAACTCGAACAATTATGTAAGTGTATTTTTGTAAGTGCTTTTGTAAGTGTATTTTTGGGGGTCTGAAACGGACTAATCTAATTTACATATGTCCTTATGGGAACAAATTCGTTCGGTAACGGCGCTCGAACAGCATTCTGAAATGAATTATCAACGAAAACCAAGGTACCACTGTATTCACTTTTAATTCCCTTCTTTTACATACCCTACCAAACTCATCCACCAACCTCTGCAACTTTTCTTCAGAATCTCCCAAAAGCACAGTGTCATCAGCAAAGAGCAACTGTGACAACTTCCACCTTGTGTTAGATTCTTTATCTTTTAACCCCACACCTTTTACCAACACCTGCACATTCACTTCTCTTACAGCTCCATCTATAAATATATTGAACAACCACGGTGACATCACACATCCTTGTCTAAGGCCTACTTTTACTGGGAAATAATCTCCCTCTCTCCTACATACTCTAACCTGAGCCTCACTATCCTCATAAAAACTCTTCACTGCTTTCAGTAACCTACCTCCTATTCCATACACCTGCAACATCTGCCACATTGCCCCCCTATCCACCCTGTTATACGCCTTTTCCAAATCCATTAATGCCACAAAAACCTCTTTACCCTTATCTAAATACTGTTCACCTATATGTTTCACTATAAACAATTGGTCTACACACCCTCTACCTTTCCTAAAACCTCCTTGTTCATCTGCTATCCTACTCTCCGTCTTACTCTTAATTTTTTTTTTATTATTATTAACACATTGGCCGATTCTCACCAAGGCAGGGTGGCCCGAAAAAGAAAAACTTTCGTCATCATTCACTCCATCACTGTCTTGCCAGAGGGGTGCTTTACACTACAGTTATATAACTGCAACATTAACACCCCTCCTTCAGAGTGCAGACACTGTACTTCCCATCTCCAGGACTCAAATCCGGCCTGCCAGTTTCCCTGAATCCCTTCATAAATGTTACTTTGCTCACACTCCAACAGCACGTCAAGTATTAAAAACCATTTGTCTCCATTCACTCCTATCAAATATGCACACGCATGCTTGCTGGAAATCCAAGCCCCTCGCACACAAAACCTCTTTTACCCCCTCCCTCCAACTTTTCCTAGGCCGACCCCTACCCCGCCTTCCCTCCACTACAGATTTATACACTCTCGAGGTCATTCTGTTTCGTTCCATTCTCTCTACATGTCCGAACCACCTCAACAACCCCTCCTCAGCCCTCTGGATAATAGTTTTGGTAATCCCGCACCTCCTCCTAATTTCCAAACTCCGAATTCTCTGCATTATATTCACACCACACATTGACCTCAGACATGACATCTCCACTGCCTCCAGCCTTCTCCTCATTGCGACATTCATCACCCATGCTTCACACACATATAAGAGTGTTGGTATAACTATACTCTCATACATTCCCCTCTTAACTTCCATGGACAAAGTTCTTTGTCTCCACAGACTCCGAAGTGCACCACTCACCCTTTTCCCCTCATCAATTCTATGATTCACCTCATCCTTCATAGACCCATCTGCTGACATGTCCACTCCCAAATATCTGAATACATTCACCTCCTCCATACTCTCTTCCTCCAATCTGATATCCAATCTTTTGTCACCTAATCTTTTTGTTATCCTCATCACCTTACTCTTTCCTATATTCACTTTCACTTTACCTGGATGATGACCAACAAACTTACTCTCAATATTGATAAAACCTATTTTATCCAGTTTGGGAACAGAGCTACAAACGCACCACTTAACATAATGATAAACGGGTCCCCTATCACAAAACTCACAGAGGGAAAATTCTTAGGAATCCATCTTGACAGTGGCCTCAAATTTCAGACACATATACAACAAATTTCCAAGAAAGTCTCAAAGACCATGGGAATACTATCCAAGATACGGTACTATGTTCCACAACCAGCTCTCCTTACCCTATATCACTCACTCATTTACCCCTACCTCACCTATGGAATCTTCGCATGGGGCTCAACATCAATAACTCATCTCAGACCACTAATAACACAACAAAAGGCAGCAGTTAGAATGATAACAAATTCACACTCCAGATAACATACTCTACCAATATTCAAAAACCTAAACTTACTCACCATACAAGACATCCATACTTTTTACTGTGCCTATTACATACATAGAACACTCTATGCAAATATTAACCCACCACTCAAACTTCTCCTTACCAATTTTAACAGGACACATGACCATAACACTAGACACAGATCACTCCTCGATGTTCCCCGTGTCCATCTAACACTATGTAAAAACTCAATGCATATAAAAGGCACGAAAATTTGGAATTCATTACCTGTCATTGCCAAAGAAACCCTACCTGTACCCCAATTCAAAACGATGCTAAAAAACCACCTTCTCACCCAAAGCTAAATGCTCAATATCAAACATTCCCAACAAAGTAGAATAATCACTTAATGTAAAAACCTGACTAATCAATTGAATGTAAAACCTGTTATGAATAATACATACTAAGCTAACTATTTCCACAACATTTACATTATAATGACCACGTAAACTGTAACTACAATGCAATTAGTTGTTTTAAATTGTTATCTCACTCAATTAGTTGCATTGCTACAATTAATTGATATGTTCAACTTATATTCAAACTTTATAACTTAGATACGCAATTATACTTATTTTATAAATTATCATCCATAACTTTTTACCATGTAGTCTATAATTAAGTAGTCCTAAGAATGCCTGCAATGCACAGCATATTAGGGGCTTTTGGCATGTACATCTCATTAATAACTATGTAATAACTATGTAATAACTATGTATAACTATGTCTACCATGTAACACTGTACCATGTCTCAATAAAGTATTATTATTATTATTATTATTAATTTTCTTCTTTTACATACCTTACCAAATTCATCCACCAACCTCTGCAACTTCTCTTCAGAATCTCCCAAAAGCACAGTGTCATCAGCAAAAAGCAACTGTGACAACTCCCACTTTGTATTTGATTCTTTGTCTTTTAACCCCACACCTCTTGCCAAGACCCTCGCATTCACTTCTCTTACAACCCCATCTATAAATATATTGAACAACCACGGTGACATCACACATCCCTGTCTAAGGCCTACTTTTACCGAGAAATAATCTCCCTCTCTCCTACACACTCTAACCTGAGCCTCACTATCCTCATAAAAGCTCTTCACTGCTTTCAGTAACCTACCTCCTATTCCATACACCTGCAACATCTGCCACATTGCCCCCCTATCCACCCTATCATACGCCTTTTCCAAATCCATAAATGCCACAAAAACCTCTTTATCCTTATCCAAATACTGTTCACCTATATGTTTTACTGCAAACACTTGGTCTACACACCCCCTACCTTTCCTAAAGCCACCTTGTTCATCTGCTATTCTGCTCTCCATCTTACTCTTAATTCTTTCAATAATAACTCTACCATACACTTTACTTGGTATACTCAACAGACTTATTCCCCTATAATTTTTGCACTCTCTTTTGTCCCCTTTCCCTTTATACAAAGGAACAATACATGCTCTCTGCCAGTCCCTAGGTACCTTACCCTCTTCCATACATGTATTAAATAATAGCACCAACCACTCCAAAACTATATCTCCACCTGCTTTTAACATTTCTACCTTTATCCCATCAATCCCAGCTGCCTTACCCCCTTTCATTCTACCCACTGCCTCACAAACTTCCCCCACACTCACAACTGGCTCATCCGCACTCCTAAAAGATGTTATTCCTCCTTGCCCTATACACGAAATCACAGCTTCCCTGTCTTCATCAACATTTAACAACTCCTCAAAATATTCCCTCCATCTTCCTGATACCTTTTAGACTCTTAATTCTTTCAATAATAACTCTACCATACACTTTACCAGGTATACTCAACAGACTTAATCCCCTATAATTTTTGCACTCTCTTTTGTCCCCTATGCCTTTATACAAAGGAACTATGCATGCTCTCTGCCAATCCCTAGGTACCTTACTCTCTTCCATACATTTATTAAATAATAACACCAACTGCTCCAAATTAAAGAGAGAAATAAAAAAAGGAATAAGAAAAGCAAAAAGGGATTATGAGGCTAAGGTCGCAAGGGATTCGAAAACTAACCCAAAAGGGTTCTTTCAGGTATACAGTATAAGAGTAACTCAGGACAGATCACAGACAGTGATAAGGATATGTGTGAAATTTTCAATACTTCCTCTCAGTTTTTACTCAGGAAGATACTAGTGGAATTCCAGAAATAATAAATTATGTAGAACAGGAAGATAATAGACTATGCTCAATTGGGGTAACTAGTGACATGGTCCTCAGGCAAATAGAGAAATTAAAACCTAACAAATCCCCAGGCCCTGATGAACTGTTTGCAAGAGTTTTAAAGGAATGTAAATAGGAACTTAGCAAACCTTTGGCAAATCTTTTCAATATATCACTACAAACTGGCATAGTGCCAGACAAGTGGAAAAGGGCAAAAGTAGTACCTATTTACAAGGCAGGTGACAGGTTCTTAGCTTCGAACTATAGACCAATAAGCCTTACCTCCATAGTTGGTAAATTTATGGAATCAATAATTGCCGAGGCAATTCGTAGCCATCTTGAAAAGCATAAATTAATTAAGGAATCTCAACACGCTTTTACTAAGGGGCGTTCCTGTCTTACGAATTTACTAACTTTTTTCACTAAGGTGTTTGAGGAGGTAGATCATGGTAATGAATATGATATTGTGTATATGGACTTCAGTAAGGCTTTCAATAAAGTTCCACATCAGAGGCTACTGAGGAAACTTAAGGCACACGGAATAGGAGGAGAATTTTTTTCCTGGGTAGAGGCATGGTTGACAAATAGGCGGCAGAGAGTTTGCATAAATGAAGAGAAATCAGAATGGGGGCACGTCTCAAGCGGTGTTCCACAGGGGTCAGTTTTGGACCCCCTGTTGTTTACAATTTACATAAACGACATAGATGAGGGAATAAATAGCAACATAAGCAAATTTGCTGATGACACCAAAATAGGCCATCCAATTCATACTAATTGAGGACATTAGAGCACTCCAGAATGATTTGAATAGACTGATGCAGTGGTCGGAGAAGTGGCAGATGCAGTTTAATGTAGACAAATGCAAAGTTCTAAATGTTGGGCAGGACAATAACCATGCCACATATAAACTGAATAATGTAGATCTTAATATACTTGTGATTGCGAGAAGGATTTAGGAGTTCTGGTTAGTAGTACATAATCTGAAACCAAGACAACAGTGCATAAGTGTTCGCAATAAAGCTAACAGTATCCTTGGCTTCATATCAAGAAGTATAAATAATAGAAGTCCTCAGGTTGTTCTTCAACTCTATATATCTTTGGTTAGGCCTCATTTAGATTATGCTGCACAATTCTGGTCACCGTATTACAGAATGGATAAAAATGCACTGGAAAACGTACAGAGGAGGATGACAAAGTTGATCCCATGTATCAGAAATCTTCCCTATGAGGATAGACTGAGGGCCTTGAATCTGCACTCTCTAGAAAGGCGTAGAATTAAGGGGGATATGATTGAGGTGTATAAATGGAAAACAGGAATAAATACAGGGGATGTAAATAGCGTGCTGAAAATATCCAGCCAAGACAGGACTCTCAGCAATGGTTTCAAGTTGGAAAAGTTCAGATTCAGGAAAGATATAGGAAAGTACTGGTTTGGTAATAGAGTTGTGGATGAGTGGAACAAACTCCCGAGTACCATCATAGGCCCTGGGACGTTGTGAAGTTTTAAAAATAGGTTAGATAAATACATGAGTGGGTGTGGGTGGGTGTGAGTTGGACTTGACTAGCTTGTGCTACTAGGTCAGATGCCGTACTAATTCCTTAAGTGGAAGTGACCTGACTACCTGGAGTTTACCTGGGGAGGGTTAAATCCAGGTGGTCGGCTAGATAAATATATGAGTGGGTGCGGGTGGGTGTGAGTTGGTCCTGACTAGCTTGTGTTACTAGGTCAGATGCCGTGCTCCTTCCTTAAGTGAATGTAACCTGACCTGGCTGGGTCGGGGCATTGGCTTAAGCCGGTTGGAGACTTGGACTTGCCTCGCATGGGCCAGTAGGCCTGCTGCAGTGTTCCTTCTTTCTTATGTTCTTGCCCTATACACAAAATCACAGCTTCCCTATCTTCATCAACATTTAACAATTCCTCAAAATATTCCCTCCTTCCTGATACCTCTAACTCTCCATTTAATAACTCTCCTCTCCTATTTTTAACTGTCAAATCTATTTGTTCCCTAGGCTTCCTCAACTTATTAATCTCACTTCAAAACTTTTTCTTATTTTCAACAAAATTTGTTGATAACATCTCACCCACTCTCTCATTTGCTCTCTTTTTTACATTGCTTAACCATTCTCTTAACCTCTCTTTTTCTCTCCATATACTCTTCCCTCCTTGCATTAATTCTACTTTGTAAAAACCTCTCGTATGCTAACTTTTTCTCCCCTACTACTCTCTTTTCATCATCATTCCATCAGTCACTCTTCTTCCCTCCCACACCCACTTTCCTGTAACCACAAACTTCTGCTGAACACTCTAACACTACATTCTTAAACCTACCCCATATATCTTCGACCCCATTGCCTATACTCTCACTAGCCCATCTATTCTCCAATAGTTGTTTATACTTTACCCTAACTGCCTCCTCTTTTAGTTTATAAACCTTCACCTCTCTCTTACTTTCTGCTTCTATTTTCCTTGTATCCCATCTACCTTTTACTCTCACTGTAGCTACAACTAAAAAGTGATCTGATACAGTGGACCCCCGCCTAACGAGCACCCCGGAAATCGTACAATTATGTAAGTATAATATTGTAAGTGCTTGTGGAAGTGTATTTTTGGGGGTCTCAAATAGACTAACCTACGTGACATTATTTCTTAAGGAAGTAAATTCGTTTGGTAATGGAACTTGAGCAGGCTTCTGGAATGAATTTTGCTCGTTAGGTGGGGGTCCACTGTATATCTGTGGCCCCTCTATAAACATGTACATCCTGAAGTCTACTCAACAATCTTTTATCTACCAATACGTAGTCCAACAAGCTACTGTCATTATGCCCTACATCATATCTTGTTTACTTATTTATCCTCTTTTTCTTAAAATATGTATTACCTATAACTAAACCCCTTTCTATACAAAGTTCAATCAAAGGGCTCCCATTATCATTTACACCTGGCACCCCAAACTTACCTACCACACCCTCTCTAAATGTTTCTCCTACTTTAGCATTTAGGTCCCCTACCACAATTACTCTCTCACTTGGTTCAAAAGTTCTTATACATTCACTTAACATCTCCCACAATCTCTCTCCTCTACACTCCTCTCTTCTCTCTCCTCTCTTTTCCAGGTGCATACACGCTTATTATGACCCACTTTTCGCATCCGACCCTTATTTTAATCCACATAATCCTTGAATTTATACATTTATATTCCCTCTTCTCCTTCCATAACTGATCCTTCAACATTATTGCTACCCCTTCCTTAGCTCTAACTCTCGCAGATACTCCTGACTTAATCCTATTTATTTCTCCCCACCCCCTTCAGCTTTGTTTCGCTTAGGACCAGGACATCCAAATTCTTTTCATTCATAACATCAGCAATCATCTCTTTCTTATCATCCATACTACATCCATGCACATTCAAGCATCCCAGTTTTATAAAGTTTTTCTTCTCTTTTTTAGTAATGTATACAGGAGAAGGGGTTACTAGCCCATTGCTCCCGGCATTTTAGTCGCCTCATACGACACACATGGCTTAGGGAGGAAAGATTCTTTTAAACTTCCTTGTGGAGAATAGAGGAAATAAAGAAGAATAAGAGCTATTAAGAAAAAGAAGAAAACCTAGATATGTGTATGTATATACAGTGGACTCCCGAGTAATGAACAAAATTCATTCCAGAAGCCTGCTCAAATACCATTACCGAACGAATTTACTCCCTTAAGAAATAATGTCAAGTAGGTTAGTCCATTTCAGACCCCCAAAAATACACTTACAAAAGCACTTACAATATTATATTTACATAATTGTACGATTTCTGGGGTGTTCGTAACTCGGGGGTCCACTGTATATGCATGTGCATGCCTGTGTAGTGTGACCTAAGTGTAAGTAGAAGTAGCAAGATATACCTGTTATCCAGCGTGTTTATGAGACAGAAATAAGACACCAGCAATCCTACCATCATGTAAAACAGTTACAGGTTTCTGTTTCACACTCACTTGGTAGGACGGTAGTACCTCCCTGAGTGGTTGCTGTCTACCTACCTACTACCTATTATTATTATTATTATTATTATAGGTAGAATTAGGCTATAATAAATTAGGTTCATTATAGTAAAGTTAGATAAGGTCTAATGTTAGGTTTTGTGCAAAACTGAAATTTTTTGTAACTTCCTTTTCAATGAGAAATATATGTTGCTCTATAAAAATAAGTTAAATTTTGAGGATAATTCCACATAATTGATCAGTTCAGTTTACCCTATAGACTCCAATGGAAATAAATCACTTTGACTTTTTGGGGTTAACTGAACAATTTACACTGACAAATAATGGAACTTATGTGTACCTGTTTCTAGATAAACTTACTCATATCACTTCTTTCTTTATTTCCATTAAGTGCTTTATTTTTACATGGGCTTCAGCACTTCTTTTTGATAATAACAATAATATGTACTAATAATTTATTTTCAAATTTAGTAATTTCCCAAGCCTTTGCTAATTGTTAATTGCAATTTCTCAACGAGTACTAACACGTATACCAAAATTTAATTTGAATGAAGTACTCTGTTGTTTCCTCAGGTTTAAGCAAGCTATTGCAGAGAATGAACGCCGGAGACAGCAAGAAGAACAAGCTGAGATCAGAAGAAGAACGCGTGAGGAAAATGCAGTCAAACGTCGATCATCGTCACAAGGTGCATTATAAGTCGTTGTCGTGTAATATATATTCTTACCTCCCAATAATGCCTAAGCAAACAAACTTTATTTCTTTCTACAATATACAAAATGTAGTTTTACTGTTAATAAAATATTTTTAAGCACAAAGAAAGCCACTAACATGTGGAGAATTTATTTCTCGTCTAGTTTATGTTAGGTTAAGATGTGTTAGGTTAGGTTAAGATGTGTTAGGTTAAGATGTGTTAGGTTAGTTCAGTTTAGGTTAGTTTAGTTTCATTTAGTTTAGTTTTGGTTAAGTTAATTTAGGTTAGGTTAGTTTAATTTCAGTTTCAGTTGGGTTAATTTAGGTTAGGTAAGGTCAGGTTACTTTAGATTAGTTTAGTTTAGATTATGTTAAGTTAGGTTAGTTTAATTTAAGTTAATTTAGTTTTGGTTAGGTTAATTTAAGTTTGGCTAGTTTGGGTTAGGTTAGGTCAGGTTAGGTTAGGTTAGTTTAATTTAGGTTAGTTTAATTTCAGTTAATTTAGTTTTGGCTAGGTTAATTTAGGTTAGGTTAGGTTAGGTCAAGTTAGTTTAGATTAAATAGTTTAGGTTAGTTTAATTTCAGTAAGTTTAGTTTTGGTACAGTGTTGAGATACAGTGGTCCCTCGGTTTTCGTGCATCTCCAAACTCGAACATTTATGTAAGTGTATTTTCGTAAGTGCTGTTGCAAGTGTATTTTTGGGGGTCTGAAATAGACTAACCTACGTGACATTATTTCTTAAGGAAGTAAATTCGTTCGGTAATGGCACTTGAGCAGCATTCTGGAACGAATTTTCGGCGAGAACCGAGGGACCACTGTACTTACAAAACCCACTTTTCTAATTATCTCACAAAAACGATAAAATTGATAAAATACAGCCTCTCCTCACTTAGCAACGTACTCTCTGACCAGTATGCATACCTAAATAATGAATATATGGTGCAAGGGTGACATTAAAGCAGTATCAAAGATGGTTGACATAAACCCACTACTATTATAGTATGCTCCTCGTTTAGCGATGAATTCGTTTACCGAGGCGGTATTAGGAACAGAACTCCAATGTTAAATGAGGTGAGGCTGTATATTAGTGGATATTCATAGTAATATATGCAGTGCTTGTAGCTCTCACAGAAGCAGACCAAGTGTCTTCAAACATTCCTAGTAATTCAGGTGTTTGACTGAGTTTACAGTATATGTTCAGTAAAGATTCTCTGTGCATTCTCTAGATGTGCAATTTCACAAAATTATTGCTGAGAGAGAACAAGTAACTTAGTGCATCATCAAAACAAGGGATCTTTTGGACAGTGAGATATGGAAGCAAAATTGTAATTTACACAGATTTAAGAGAATAAGTCATGGGGAACCTTAATCCTCTATGTGAGAGACCTTATTGTACAAAACTATTGAAATCATCACATAATATGGTAGAAGTACTAGGTATGAATACTGACAACAGTAATCTAGCAGACTATTCTTTCTTATACATGAACTACTGTTATTAACAACAGAGGAATTCACTAAACAAATAAAGAATATAAATATCTTTTTAGTAGGTTTATAGACAGCAACCACTCAGGGAGGTAGAGTGGAACCTTGATTTTCGTCATTAATTCGTTCCAGAAAGTCTGACGAAAACCGAATTCGACGAAAACTGAAGCAATATTTCCCATAAGAAATAATGTGAATCAAATTAATCTGTTCTGGACACCCAAAAGTATTAACAAAAAATACATTTTATAGAGAATAACTATAGTTTTACATACAGAAAACAATGAGAAATAAATATAAAGGACTAATGAAATGGATATATGAACATTTAATATCACTTTTACCTTTATTGAAGACTCTTGTTGGCCCGGTGGTCTGGTGGCTAGAGCTCTTGCTTCACACACGGAGGGCCCGGGTTCGATTACCGGCAGGTGGAAACATTTCGACGTGTTTCCTTACACCTGTTGTCATGTTCACCAAGCAGCAAATAGGTATACCTGGGGTGTTAGTCGACTGGTGTGGATCGCATCCTTGGGGACAAGATTAAGGACCCCAATGGAAATAAGACACAGTCCTCGATGACGCACTGACTTTCTTGGGTTATCCTGGGTGGCTAACCCTCCGGGGTTAAAAATCTGAAGAAATCTTATTATCTTATTATGGAAGACATGAGGAGGGGAGAGGGAGGAGGAGAGGTTATTAGTTGGAAGGGGAATCTCCCTCCATAAGGACTTCAGGTATCAAGTCCCTATCCGGGGTTACTTCCCTTCTTAGTCTTTTACTGGCACTGGACTTCTGTCACACAAAAAATCTGTCCAGAGAGGTCTGTTTCTGGCATCTCTTTAAAATTTGCCTAAAATGGGACAAGGCATTGTCATTGAACATGTTGCAGACATGGCTTGCAACAGCTTTGTTAGGGTGATATTTCTCCACAAAACTTTGCAACTCACTCCACTTTGCACACTCTACTTATGTGTACATGTGTGAGAGAGAGAGAGATATATATAGGACATATAGATATAGACAGACAAAGATATAGACAGACAAAGATATAGACAGTCAAAGATATAGACAGAGTTATAGACAGATAGAGAGACAGCCAGAGACAGCCAAAGCCAGCCAGCCTGCCGAATACATAAGAACATAAGAAAGAAGGAACACTGCAGCAGGCTTACTGGCCCATGCAAGGCAGGTCCATGTCACCCCCCAGCTTAGACCAATGACCCACCTAGTCAGGTCACATCCTCTGAAGGAAGGAGCATGGCATCAGACCTAGTAGCACAAGCTAGTCAGGTCCAACTCACACCCACCCACAGCCACTCATGTATTTATCTAACCTATTTTTACTTTCCTCTCATAAAGGGAGTATTAATGCAACATGACATCAGTGAATCCCTGGTGTTTGCCACAGTATTTGCTCTAGCTGGCACTCAATTGAACTGGTGCTCCCACAAGGTACTAAGTGGTCCCATATTTTTTTAATACTGCGCACACTGAGGGCGCAGATCCATTCTCTCATGTCTAGGCGACTCAGGCCTATCGCACTAAATTTGAAGGAATGAAAAATAAAACGTAGATCTACGTTCGGGGCAGTACGCACGTGAACGTATATCTACGTGTGGACAGTTTAAGGGTTAAGGATGAGCTCACATTCACCAGAAACCCGCACTTGGGAAACTTACAACATTCTGGTCAGGTCCAGGATGGACCAAAACATCATCCTAAGGTTCTTCTTTAAGTGAATTTTTTTGGTTGAATTGTTCCTGCTATTATGTAGTGACTTTATTTGTAACTTAGGTTCAGAGGCATATAATAAAATACAGTGGTACCTTGGTATACGTCTGCTTTGGAATAAGATAAACTTGGTATACGACCTTTGTTTGGAATACAACTCACGTGCTAGAACTTGTATGGGTCAAAATGAGTCACGACACTGCTCGCTACCCTTGTTTACCTCTCTATCTCGAGACAAAGCTACGACTTCCCACTAGCGTCAGTACGCCCGTTGCTACGATTCAGTGATGTGAGTGATGGTGATGTGGAGGAGTTAGTGGAGGGGCACAGGGAAGAGCTGACCATTGAGGAGCTGCAGGAACTTGAGAAGGAGGAGCTCAAGACTAAGATGGATGCACTCTCTTCAGGCTTGGAAAAGGAGATAGAGGAAGCCCCTACTTCATTAATCAAGGAAATCTTTGTCAAATGGATGGATGTAAAAAACTTTGCAGAGAAGTACCACCCCAACAAAGCCCAAACAAGCCGTAATAGCATTGTCTGGAATGACCAGACAATGTCACATTTCCAAAACATCCTGAGGAGAAGGCAGAAGCAAAGTTCTTTGGACAGATTTTTAGTAAAAGTCAAACCTGGTGAGCTTCAACCAGGTCCAAATAGGAAAAAGAGACAGGAAAGAGAAGGGGGCTCTCCTTCCAAACAATAACATTTCCTCCTCCTCCCTTCTCAGCACTATCCTAGTAGGCACTCGACTCTTTTCAGCAAAGTAAAGTGAGGTTAAATTTGCATTTATTTCATCTAATTCTTTTGTATTTATATATGTATTTTAGTATTAAGCAGTGTTTAAATTACATATTTTAGTATTAAGCAGTGTTTAAATTACATATTTTAGTATTAAGCAGTGTTTAAATTACATATTTTAGTATTAAGCAGTTTTTAAGTTATTTTATACAACCCCATCAATGTATAATATTCCAATAACAATAGGATTTTTTTTTCATGGGATTGGATTAATCGTTTTTCCTATATTTCTTATGGGAAAATTCCTTTGGAATAAGTCCAAGGTCCTGGAACGGATTACGGACGTATACCGAGGTAACATTGTAATGTATTGTGCACTTGAATGTTCTCAAAAATATTGTACATTTGAATGTTCTTTTCAAAAGTATTGTACACTGGAATCTCACTGTACAGTACATGCTTATTGTTTGTTCATTATAAAGTGATATTATTAATAATTTGTTATTTTCTTCAATTACAGGAGGACAGCCTCGCCCTGGGTCCTTCAGTGGTTCAGAAACAGAGGTCAACATCATGGAGAATCTCCTTTCCGACATTCGTTCTGGTTTCACACAGAGGAAATATGCGGAGATGGCTCTTAATAAGGTGGGAGAGAGATTTCGTGAAATTCTACAATGCAATTTTCATTTCTTACAAAATCATGATAGCACAACTGCAAACAAGCCACGGAACAGCATTTGAACTCATGGCTAGTGAATCTTAAAATTCACAGGCCAGTGTGTTAACCACTGGCCTGTAAATTTTAGGATTCACTTGCCATAGGTTCAAACCCCAACCGTTCCACAGTTAATTTTCATTTCCTGAATATAAATACAGTGGATCCCCGAGTAACGAGCAAAATTCATTCCAGAAGCCTGCTCAAGTGCCATTACCGAACGAATTTACTCCCTTAAAGCACTTACAATATTATACTTACATAATTGTACGATTTCCGGGGTGCTCGTTACTCAGGGGTCCACTGTAACTAGAGCTGTGATATCCATGGATGTTCAGCCTCTGTTCTAATACAGGTGCACCTCAACTTACAATGGGGTTAAGTTTTCATGAACCCATCATGAGTTGAATACAGTGGACCCCCGGTTTTCGTGATTTTTTCGTTCCAGAATGCTGTTCAAGTGCCATTACTAAACGAATTTATTTCCATAAGGAATAATGTAAAGTAGACTAGTCCTTTTAGACCCCGAAAAATACACTTATAAAAGCATTTAAAAAAATACACTTACATAAAAGGGCGAGTTTGGAGCATCACAAACACCAGGAGTCCACTGTATATTGTAAGTTGAATATGATACGATAAATAAGTAAATAAATAAATAACTACTGTCAATAAATAAGTAAAAATTGCTGTAACTAAATACCAGTACGTATTGAAAAGTAAATAAATGAATTTGTACAAAACAAAACAAAATTTGCATCATTGTAAAGCTAAAATATCGCAAGTTGAACCATTGCAAGGTGAAAAGCATCTGTACACAGGGTGTGACTGGCCCCTGGTCTATGTAAAAAAATGTGGGGTACATGTGACCAGATGATGGGATAATGTACACATGCACACACAGGAACATGTACATGTATGTATTCACTTTTTACCACACAAAACTATGTTCTAACCACATCCTCCAGAGCAGTACCTGCACTCTGAAGGGAAGGGTGGGAATGTTGCAGTTGGAGGGTGATCCAAATTGGGATGTCAGCACGCTTCTGGAAAGACAGCGATTGAATGAATGATGGTGAATGGGTTTTCTTCTTTGGGTCACGCTGTCTTGGCAGGAGGTCACTGAGGTAAATTCGGAAAGAATAAAGCATCTCCCTGCAAGCTCCATGCCCTTTTTGCTGGTAGGGAAGCTGGTGGTGGAACAACAGCTCCTGGTTTTGCTGTGTATTTATGCTTGTGAGGCAGTGTTACCCAAGATGCACTGCTTGGACCCGTCTGATCTTAGATTTTTCAAAGATATGATGAGGTTGTAGGAAACCCAATCAGTTATGCTGATGTCAAATATATTAGCAGGTCATATATTTGTCAGACACATCCTTGTCACCTGCGTACTGGCAAAAATATTGGCAAGAAGTATATTTGAATAGTATGTCAGACATAGCTGTGTTGCCTGTTTACCTGGAGTTTACCTGGAGAGGGTTTCGGGGGTCAACACCCCCATGGCCTGGTCTGAGACCAGGCCTCATGGTGGATCAGGGTCTGATCAATCAGGCTGTTACTGCTGGCCGCATATAAACCAACGTATGAACCACAGCCCGGCTGATCAGGTACTGACTTCAAGTGCTTGTCCAGCAACTTCTTGAAGACAGACAGGGGCCTATTTGTAATATCCCTTATGTATGCTGGGAGGCAGTTGAACAGTTTTGGGCCCCTGACACTTATTGTGTTGTCTCTCAGTGTACTCGTGGCGCCCCTGCTTTTCATTGGGGGATGTTGCATCTCCTGCCGTGTCTTTTGCTTTCATACCTGGAGTCTACCTGGAGAGAATTCCAGGGGTCAACGCCCCCACGGCCCGGTCTGTGACCAAGCCTCCTGTTGGACCAGAGCCTGATCAACCAGGCTGTTACTGCTGGCCGCACGCAGTCCAACATACGAACCACAGCCCTGCTGATCAGGTACCGACTTGAGGTGCCTGTCCAGTGCCTGCTTGAAGACAGCCAGGGGTTTGTTGGTAATCCCCCTGATGTATGCTGGGAGGCAGTTGAACAATTTTGGGCCCCTGACACTTATTGTGTTGTCCCTCAACGTGCTAGTGGCACCCCTGCTCTTCATTGGGGGGATGTTACATCGCCTGCCGAGTCTTTTGCTTTCGTAGGGAGTGATTTTTGTGTGCAAGTTTGGTACTAAGCCCTCGAGAATTTTCCATGTGTATATAATATTGTATCTCCCGCCTGCGTTCTAGAAGTACAGGTTTAGGAACTTCAAGCGTTCCCAGTAGTTGAGGTGGTTTATCGCACTTATGCGTGCGGTGAAGGTTCTCTGCACATTTTCAAGGTCAGCAATTTCACCCGCCTTGAAAGGTGCAGTTAGTGTGCAGCAATATTCCAGCCTAGATAGAACAAGCGATCTGTAAAGTGTCAACATGGGCTTGGCATCCCTGGTTTTGAAGGTTCTCATTATCCATCCTGTCATTTTTCGAGCAGATGCAATTGCTACTTTGTTATGGTCCTTGAAGGTGAGATCCTCTGACATGATCACTCCCAGGTCTTTGACATTAGTTTTTCGTTCTATTGTGTGGTTGGAATTAGTTTTGTACTCCGATGAGATTTTAATTTCTTCGTTTTCCGTATCTGAGTAATTGAAATTTCTCATCATTGAACTTCATATTGTTTTCTGCAGCCCATTTAAAGATTTGGTTTATGTCTGCTTGGAGTCTTGCAGTGTCTTCAACGGTGGACACTGTCATACAGATTCGGGTGTCATCTGCAAAGGAAGACACAGCACTGTGGCTTATATCCCTGTCAATGTCTGATATGAGGATGAGGAATAGGATGGGAGCAAGTACTGTGCCTTGTGGAACAGAGCTTTTCACAGTAGCTGCCTCAGACTTTACTCTGTTGACTACTACTCTTTGTGTTCTACATGTTAGGAAATTATAGATCCATCTACCAACTTTTCCTGTTATTCCTTTATCACGCATTTTGTGTGCTATTACACCATGGTCACACTTGTCAAAGGCTTTTGCAAAATCTGTGTATATAACATCTGCATTCTGTTTATCTTCTAGAGCATCCAGGACCTTGTCGTAGTGGTCCAGTAGTTGGGACAGACAGGAGCGGCCTGCTATAAACCCATGCTGTCCTGGGTTGTGCAATTGATGGGTATCAAGATGGGTGGCGATCTTGCTTCTTAGAACCCTTTCAAAGATTTTTATGATATGAGACGTTAGCGCAATTGGTCTGTAGTTCTTTGCTATTGCTTTACTGCCCCCTTTGTGGAGCAGGGCTATGTGTTTTGTTTTTAGTAGCTGCGGGACAATCCCAGTGTCCATGCTCCCTCTCCATAGGATGTTAAATGCATGTGATAGGGGCTTCTTGCAGTTCTTGATGAACACGGAGTTCCATGAGTCTGGGCCTGGAGCGGAGTGCATGGGCATGTCATTTATTGCCTTTTCGAAGTCATTTGGCGTCATGGTGATGTCAGAAAGGCATGCGTCTGTCAAGTTCTGTGGCACTCTCATAAAAAAATCATTTAGGTTTTCGATTTTCAGTCTGGTTAGTGGCTCGCTAAAGACCGAGTCATACTGGGATTTAAGTAACTCACTCATTTCCTTGCTGTCATCTGTGTAGGACCCATCCCATTTAAGTAGGGGCCCAATACTGGTTGTTGTTCTCGACTTTGATTTTGCATAGGAAAAGAAATACTTAGGGTTTCTTTCAATTTCATTTATGGCTTTTAGTTCTTCCCATGTCTCTTGATTCCTGTAAGATTCCTTTAGTTTTAATTCGATGTTTGCTATTTCTCTGACTAGTGTCTCCCTACGTATTTCAGAGATATTGGCCTCCTGTAGCCGCTCCGTTATTCTTTGCCTTGTCATCTGTGTAGGACCCATCCCGTTTAAGTAGGGGCCCAATACTGGTTGTTGTTCTCAACTTTGATTTTGACTTTGATTTTGCCTGTGATATACAGGCCAACCCCCCCTTTTTGCCTGTTCACTCTGTCACACCTGTATAGGTTGTAGCCCGGGATCCGTATTTCATTGTCCAAGTGATCTCTTATGTGGGTCTCTGTGAAAGCCGCAAACATAGCATTTGACTCTCTAAGCAGTCCACGAATGTAAGGTACCTTGTTGTTTGTTGCTGGCTTTAGACCCTGTATATTAGCAAAGATGAATGTAGTTGGATTGGTGGTATGGGGGGTCTTTTTCCTGGCTCTAATATCTGTTGTAATGGAGTGGAGGCCACTGACTGTGATTCCACTCCAGAAATGATTGCAGTTGGTGTACAATTTCTGTCATTTCCTGCCAGCTTTTTTTTCTTCCTGGCACTAAAAAACCTCTCTCTCCGGAGTGGCTGTGGCTACCCTGAGTTTGCCATGGTCTGGATGTTCTGTGTCGCCTCGTACCCTTTAGGTGGTATGCCTGGCAATATAAGTTATAGCACTGTCTTTCCTGAATTGATGTGTGGCACATTTCAGGGTGGAAAAACTTACAGAACGGGAAGTTGCATTTACCTGTTTTCATATGGGAACGGCATTTTCTGGGGTGATCACAATTGCATGTCCCATCTGATTTCCCAGATTTTCCATGCCTGCAGATACCAAGTGCATAATATTCACATAGGCCTGGTTTCTGTTTGCCCTGTTTTTTTGTGACTGTGTTCCCCATTGGTGGGTGTGTTCCTGTCTTGTGTCTGTCTTCGTTACTATTGCTAACAATGGAGCCTTCAACTGTTTCCGGTAATTTATCTTCAGTATTTCCCTGGGCATCCCCTTGTTTACTATCTACCGTGTTATTGCTAGTTTGTAACACTGTTTTGTGTGTGTCCTTATCTACACCTGTTTCCCCATCATTTATTTCACTAGAGCTACTGTCCCTCTTCAGGTCACCATAGGGAGTGATTTTTCTGTGCAAGTTTGGTACTAATCCCTCTAGGATTTTCCAAGTGTATATTATCATGTACGGTATGTATCTTTCTCGCCTGCATTCCAGGGAATACAAATCAAGGGACTTCAACCGTTCCCAGTATTTTAGGTGCTTTATCATTCTTATGCGTGCCATGAAAGTTATCTGTACATTCTCCAGGTATGTTGGACACAATTAAGGAGTTAAATCACTGGGACCCTGAGTAAGGCTAGGGTATACTTTTGGGGGTGGGTTGTATTGAAGAGCAAAACAAAAAGGTAATTATCATGGCTGGAGCAATTCTCAAATAACCTGCATATGAGAAAGTAACCTTTGATGAGGTTTTAGTCCATTTTGGACGATTGTCAAGTTGTCCAGGAGTGGGTTGTATCCTTTGTAGCTCATCCCAAATAAAATATATTTCTGCACTTGAGTTTTGTGCATTAACTTTACACAAATAACTTGCACATTGAAGAGAGAAGCTTATGATGATGTTTTGGTCTGACTTGGACCTTAACTAGTCACATTAACACACAAAAGTTCAGGTTAAGGAAAGTTTGCCAGGATGTGTCCCGGCCTGGGTCTTCTCCATGTCACGATCCGGCAGTGACTCCTGAAGGAGTGTCGAAGATTGTACAAGTGATGTACTGTTTACAGCCTTATGGCAGGGGCACAGTGAATATTCATGTCAAGTGGAATACCTATGGCAGGGACAGCCCTATGACAATGGCATGGTTAGCCATCTTGTCAAGTGGAGCACCGTTTACAGCCCTATGGTGGGGGCAGCCCTGTACTCACCTAGTAATGGTTGTGGTTGCAGGGGTCAAGTCATAGCTCCTGGCCCCGCCTCTTCGCTGGCCGCTACTAGGTCACTCTTCCTGCTCCATGAGCTTTATCATACCTCTTCTTAAACCTATGTATGTATCCTGCCTCCACTACATCACTTCCCTGTGAGAAGGATATGGTGAGTCCTCGTCAGCACAAGTCGTGTAGCAGTTAACTACTGTACAATCATGGTGGATGCCCTGCAGTTGGGGGTACAACACATCTTGGGTTTGATTTTGAATTTGAATTTGAAAAAAAGTGGTGTCAGGGCCGGTGTTCTCACTGGTATGAGGATTTCATCTCTCAACAAAAAGGTGAGGGAGCCAGTATGTATAGGGGAGGGGGGACTGATGGAAAAAAGAGGAAGGA
>WNWK01001212.1:271780-309570 GCA_009830355.1 Cherax destructor | reverse complement strand
TTATATTATACCAACACTCTTATATGGGTGGGGAACCCATGGGTGATGAATGATGCAACGAGGAGAAGGCTGGAGGCTTTAGATGTTCCCCCCCGAGGTCAATGTGGGGGGAATATAATGCAGAGAATTCGGATTTTGGGAAAATTGGGAAAAGGGGGATTACCAAAACTATTATCCGAGAGCTGAGGGGGGGGGTTGTTGAGGTGGTTTGGACATGTAGAGAGAATGGAAAGACAGAGGGGATTCCCCGGGGTGTATAAATCTGTGGGAGGGAAGGCGGGGTAGGGGTCCCTTGGGAAAGGTTGGAGGGGGGGGTAAAGGAATTTTTTGTGTGCGAGGGCTTGGACTTCCAGCAAGCATGGGGAGGTATTTGATGGGAGTAAATGGAGACAAAGGGTTTTTTAATACTTGACGTGCTGTTGGAGTGGAGCAAAGTAACATTTATGAAGGGTTTCAAAAAAAACCGGCAGGCCGGACTTGAGTTCGGGAAAAGGGAAGTACAGTGCCGGCACTCTGAAGGAGGGGTGTTAATGTTGCAGTTTTATAACTGTAGTGTAAAGCCCCCCTCTGGCAAGACAGTGATGGAGTGAATGATGATAAAATTTTTTTGGGCCACCCTCCCTTTTGGTGGGAACCCCGGTGAATTTGTTAATAAAAAAATAAAATTATATATATATATATATATATATATATATATAAAAATTTATATATATATATATATATATATATATATATATTTATTAAATTTTTTAAAATATTATATAAAAATAAAATTTTTATATAATTTAAAATATTTGAACATAACGAAAAAAAATTTTTTTGTTTTTTTATTATTAAATTAAGAAAATATCTAAAAATATTTAGTTGGGGTTTGGCTAAATTAAATTGCGTTGTTGTAAAAGGTTGGGAGGTTTTTCAAAAAAATTTCTTCTTTAAAAAAATTAAAAAAAATTTTTAAAAATTAAAAAAATTTTAAAAAATTTAAAAATTTTTTAAACCGTTTAAGAGAAAAAAAAATATATATATATATGTCGTGCCGATTAGGTAAAAATGGTCAATTAGCAAGAACTCATCTAAAATTAAGTCCTTTCTAAAACTTTTTTCTTATACGTTTGAAGATATATTTTTTTTTATTTATTTTAATGTAAGAATTTATAATTTTGTACCAAGAGAAACTTTTTAAAACCCCACCTAACCTTATTACAACAAGCGTAATTTAATTTAGCTTAACCCAAGTAAATATATTTTAGATACGTTAACATTAATTTAATAATAAACAAAAAACAATGAAATATATTTTTTTTTTATGTTCAGAATGATTTTGGCGAAATTATTGCATACAAAAAATTTTTTTTACTTGTCTTATATGGCAAGAAGAGGGTTTCCTATTTAAAAAAATCGCAAGTTTTTCCTAATCGGCACGACAAAATATATATATATATATACAAGTCGGCCGTCTCCCCCCAGGCAGGGGTGAACTAAAAAAAAAAGAAAATCCCCAAAAAAAAATACTTTCATAATCATCCAACACTTTCACCTAATGCATAATCACCGTCTTCGCAGAGGCGCTCAGATACGACAGTTTAAATAGCCCCTCCCAACTCACTATACAAAACTCCTTCAAGCTGAAATTGTATTCCCCATTTCCAGGACTCAAGCCCCTAAACTTTTTCCCCTGAATCCCTTCAAAAATATTCCCCCTGTCATAAAGTATGGGTCCCAAAACCATTCGTCTCAAATCACTTCTATCTAACACACTCATGCACTCGGGGAAGTCCAAGCCCCCCAACAAAAAATCCCCCCCCTCCATCCTATCTTTTCGGGGACGACCCCCCCCCGCCTTCCTACCCTACAGATTAATACGCTCTCCAAGTCATTCTATTTTGATCCATTCTCTAAATAACTAAACTACCTCAGCAACATTCACAGCCTTCTGAGTAATACTTTAGTAACTCCACACCCCCTAATTTCCACACTAATTCTCTGCAATATTTAAAACCAAAATTTGCCTTGCAGGACATCTCCACTGCCTCCGGGCCTCCTCTGGCAGCATTTACAACCCATGCTTCATACCCATAAAGGGGGGCCCACTATACTTTCTAATTCCCCTTTGCCTATGGATAACTTTTTTGTCCCCCACAGATACTTCAATGCACAACTTACCTTTTTTTTTTTCATAATTTATGGTTAACCTACCCCTTCAAAAAACCCACCCCGGAAAATCAACTAAAATATCTGAAAACATTCTTTTTTAAGGAAATCCTTTTTGTCTTTATTAAATGTTTATCCCCTCATCACCTTACTCACTTGTTCACTTTCAAGTTTCTCCCTTTACACATCCCAAATCGTCCTTTAAACCCTTTTTGAACTTTTTAGAATTCTATAAGCAAGTATCATAGCAAAGTAATGTGTAACTCCCTTTTTGCATTTAACCCCCAAAATTTAATCCCCCCCCTTCCCCCTAAAACCCTACCATTTATTTTTTTACAACCCCATCTATAAATACATTAAAGAACCATGGTGACATTACACATCCCTGTCTAAGACCTATTTTTTCCCGGGAAGTAATCTCCTCTCCCTACACACCCTAACCTGCCCCTCATACCCCTCATAAAAATTTTTTCAGCCTTCAGTAACTTACTACCTATTCTATACTCTTGCAACATTTGCCACATTGTCCCCATCCACTCTATCATATGCCTTTTTTAAACCATAAATGCAATGAAAAATTCTCTACCTTATCTAAATATTCACATATATGCTTCACTGTAAACACTTGATCTTCACATCCCCTACCCATTAAAGCCTCCTTGCTCATCGTAATTCTACTCTGTTTCTCAATTTTTCAATAATAACACTGCCATACACTTTACCGGCAATGTAAACCTATTCCCATAATTTTACACTCTCTTCATCCCCTTCCCTTTATATAAAGGAACTATACATGCCCCCTCCCAACCCAGGGACCTTCTCCCTTCAAAATTTATTAAAAAAAAAATACCAACCACTCCCGCACTATATCCCCCATGCTTATAACATTTCTGTATGATCCTGCAGTTCCAGCGCTTTTCCCTTTCATTCTACGTAAGCTTTATGCACCTCCTCCCCTTACATCCGCTCTTTTTTTCACCCTAAACGATGTTGTACCCCCCTGGCCAGCATGAAAACCCCCTCCCCCTTTTTTATCAATTTAAAAATTCCCCAAAATATTCCGCCATTACCCAATACCTCCAGCTCCCCATCTACTAACTCCCCACTCTGTTTTTAAGGAAAATCCATTGTTCCCTAGGGTTTACCTTGTTTATCCACTGCAAATTTTTTTCGTTTTTAGCAAAATTTTTTGACAGAGCCCTCCCATTCTTTTTATCGCTTTTTTTTGCACCCCATTTTTTTTTTAAACCCCCCCCAAACACTTTTTTTGAAAACCTCCATGTACCTTTTTTTTTTTATCACACCCTTTTTCTTCACCACCACCCTTTCCTTCCCCCTGCACCCACCCTTTTATAGCCACAAACTTCTGTCACACATTTTAATACTGCATTTTTAAAAATATCCCAACCCCCTTCAACCCTTCACACTCATACTTGCACTAGCCCACCTTTCTGCCAATAGTTTTTATATCTTTTAACTTTCTCCCCCCAGTTTATACAATTTACCTCTCTCTTACTTGCTGTTTCAATTTTCTTTTTCGTATTTACCTTTACTCTAATTGTATAAACTAAATAATGATCTAATATCCGGCCCATCTATAAACATGTACATCCAAATACCTATTAACCTTTTTTCCCCAATACATAATCTAACAAAATTTTATTTCGTGCCATATAACCTTGTTTTTTATTTATCCTCTTTTTTATAAAATATGTATTACTTATTACCAAACCTCTTTTTACACATAGCTCAATTAAGGTTCCCCTTTTTCATTTACCCCCTGGCACCAGAATACCTACTACCCCCCCACAACATTTTCCATTTAGCATTAAGATCCCCCAAACCCCAATTACCCCTTTATTTGGTTCAAAAAATCCCCCACACTCTCTCACATTTCCCCAAAATTTTTCTCTCTCCCACACTTTTTTCTTCTCCAGGGCATAAACACTACTATAACCCACTTTTTACATCCAACCTTTTTTTTACCCCCCATAAAATATAAAATATATATATATATATATATATATATATATATATATATATATATATATATATATATATATATATATATATATATATATATATATATATATATATATATATATATATATATATATATATATATATATATATATAAATTTTTTAAAATAAAATTTTAAAAAAAAATAAATAAAAACAAGGGAAAATTTGGTTTTGGCCCCGCAAAAAATTTTTTAAACCCCCTGAAATAAGAAAAATAATTTTTTTGCGTTTTTTTATTTTTGTTCGTACTTAATTTTGGTTTGCTAAAAATTCCCTTGTTAAAAAAATTTGGGAGGTTTTTCTTTAAAAAATTATAATTTACATTAAATAAATGAAAAATACACTTTAAAAGATAAGAGAAAATTTAGAAAAGGGCTTTTTTTTGATGAGTTCCAAAATTTGACCAAAATTTTAAATTTAAAAAAAAAATATATATATATATATATATATGTCGGGCCCATTAGGTAAAAATGGTCAATTAGAAGAACTCATCTAAAATTAAGTCCTTTCTAAAAAATTTTTTTATAGTTTAAAGATATATTTTTTTATTTATGTTTAAAGTAAGAATTTATAATTTTTTTACCAAGGGAAACTTTGAAACCTTAAACCTTTTTTAAACAAACGCAATTTAATTTAGCCAACCCAACAAATATATTTTAGATACGTTAAAATTTAAATTTTAAAAATAAACAAACACAATGAAATATATTTTTTTTGTTTTGTTTTGAATGTTTTTTGGGGAAAATTTTTGATAACAAAATTTTCACTTGTCTTATATGGCAAGTAAAAGGTTCATTAGACTAAATTGTTTAATCGGCACGACATATATATATATATATATATATATATATATATATATATATATATATATATATATATATATATATATATGTCGTGCCGATTAGGAAAAACTGGTCAATTAGTAAGAACTATCTAAAATTAAGTCCTTTCTAAAATTTTTCCTATACGTTTAAAGATATATTTTTTCATTTATGTTAATGTAAGAATTTATAATTTTGTACCAAGAGAAACTTTGAAACCTCTAACCTTATTATAACAAGGCAATTTAATTTAGCCTAACCCAACTAAATATATTTTAGATACGTTAACATTAATTTAATAATAAACAAACACAATGAAATATATTTTTCGCTAGTTCTGAATGTTTTTAGAAATTATTGCATACACAAATTTTCACTTGTCTTATATGGCAATGTGAGCGTTGCTATTTAAGCCAATGAAGTTTTACCTAATCGGTCGGACTTAACTTTCGATACTAGGTCATTTTCGTACTGTTTCGGGGCCCTTTCCTCCGTACTTGTGCATACTCGTTTCAGCTCTTCACTAATTCTTTGTTTACTTGGGTTTTTTGCCTTCTGTCCCGTTTCCATTCTCTGATACTCTGAGTCTTTGCCTCGTGCACCTTGGAAACCAGGGCTTTTTTCTGGCCTTCCCACTTAACCTTGCCTCTGGGTATAAAAACCCTTCCTCTGCCTCCTTGCACTTTGCCCATACGTATTCCATCATTTCATTTATTGTCAGTCCTTCCATTTCCCTTTCCACTGAGCGTCCTGCAGGAAAATCCTCATGCCTGTGTAGTTTCTTCTTTTAAAGTCTGGTTTGTCTCTATCAGTATGACTTTTCCTCTCCACCTGTAGCTCTACAATGTACTCAAAAGCTAAGCACCATATGGTCACTGGCTCCCAGGGGCTCTCGTGTGTTATGTCTTCAATATCTGAGCTGTTCAGGGTGAATACAAGGTCCAGTCTTGCTGGTTCATCTTCTCCTCTCTCTCTGGTCGTGTCCCTGACATGTTGGTGCATCAGAGTTTTCCAGTACCACGTCCATCATCTTGGCTCTCCAAGTTTCTGGACCCCACACGTGGTTCATGGTTCTCCCAGTCGATCTCCCTGTGGTTGAAATCTCCCATGACCAGTAGCTTCGCTCTGCTCATGTGTGCTTTTCTTGTCACCTCCGCCAGGGGTGTCCACCATGCTCTGTTGTTCTCATCGTATTCTTCTCCTGGCCTTCTGCAGTTCTGTGGTGGGTTATACATCACTGAAATGACTATCTTATGCTCCCCAGACTGGATGGTACCTACTATGAAGTCCGTTCTCTACCCACCTCCACTCCTACCATTTCCTCGAATCTCCAATGGTGCCTTACAAGCAGTGCGACCCCTCCTCCCCCCCTGATCCTCCTATCTTTCCTCAGGATCTGATATCCCTGTGGGAAGATTGCATCTGCTACTGTCTCATTTAGTTTAGTTTCTGTGACCGCTATGATGTCTGGGGATGCCTCATCTATTCTTTCATTCTACTCTTCATACTTATTCGTAATTCCATCCGCGTTCGTGTACCAAACCTTCAACCTTGTTTCCAATACTGTGGCCCTGGGGAGATCTTGGTGGGTTGGGAGTGTGGGCAGGGTGCCCGCAGGGGGTTGCAGCATGGGTGGGGGTGATTGTATGGTTGGGGTATGGGCAGGTGGGGTGGAGTTTGAGGTGGGGGGGTAACTGTGATGGTGGGATTTCATTTGCTAGGGTGGGGACAGGGGGCCTGATAAGTGGGTGTTGTGCTAGAGTGTATGGATGTCGTGGGTTGTTTGTGATTTGAGGCCCACTGAGGGTACTTCCAGTGTGTGTGTTTGTCCTGCTTGGTCTTGGTGTCCTCTGTATCTCGCTGTCTCCCCTCCCTCCTCTCTTCTCCTTCTTATCTTCTCCCTCCGGGCCTCCCTTTCTTCCTGTGTTCTGTCCCGATCTAGGTATACATTCCGGTACCCCTGGTTCGTCCTCAGCCGAGCTTTCTCTTGCAGGATCATGGTGCGGGCTGATTCTGCCTTGAATATTACCTTGAGGGGTCGATTTCTTCCCTTTGTGTACCACCCGATTCTCCGAAAATTTGTCACTTGGGATGAGTCTCCCCCTATTGCTAGCATGATACCATCGATCTTTTCTTTCTCCTCCTGTTTCCTTCTGTCGTGGGTGTCCCCTTCGACTTCCTTCAGGCCATAGATAAAGATCGACTTCTCCCTTTCCTCCTCCCACTGTGTCTCCCATTGCCTTGTCAAGGTGCATTAGCCCTCCCGGTGCTGTCATGGATGTATTCCCGTGTTCCTTTGTGTGTCCGGTCTGCTCATACGTCCCTGTCCGCTGCAGTGTGTTGTTGGGGTCTCCATGTTTAGCGTGTCTGCTGCTTTGTCTACCCTCTCATATGTTGTTTCTGTGCTCCCATTCGTTTTTCCTGTGGTGCTCTTCTTGACCCTGGCTGCTTCTTCTATATCTCTCTCGTGTGTTGTTGTCCTGCTCGTCTTGCTTTGGGCCCCATGTGTGACTGCCAGTGCCTGTGCGTACTCGAGTTCTCCTCCTTTCTCCTCATTCCCTTTGGCTGTGCCTGGTGCACAAGCTCCAAGCATCGTTTCCTGCCAGGTACTATTGTCTCTATTCTGTGTCAGTCCCTGCAGCTTCTCTTCTAGGGTCTGGATCTTGGCTTCTGCTTTTTTGGCTTGCATTACCCATTTTCTACTCTCCTCAGCTATCCTCTTCTCCATTTCCTCGTTGATCACCAATAGCTTCCTCTCCCATTCCTTTTCCCTTTCATTGAGCTCCTCGGTGATCACCAATATCTTCCTCTCCCATTCCTTCTCCCTTCTAGAAATTTCTTCCTCCCACTGTTGCCTTCCCTGATCGGCCATCTTCCTCCTTGTTGACGCCCTCTCTGAGCCACCCATCTTCCCACTGAGTCCCCTGTGGATGTATTGAGGTGTCAGGAGAAGGGAGAAAGAAGAGGGGTAGGGAAGGGGTGAGGAGAAACGGAGAAAGGATAGGAATGGGGTGAGGAGAGAGATAGCTTAGAGGAAATGTAGAAGAGGGTGGATAGAGGGAGAGAGAAGAGAGCGAGAGGGAGAGGGAGAGAGAGAGGAGGTAGAGAGGTAGGAAGAGAGATAGGTAGAGGGAGAGAGAGGGAGGTAGAGAGATTAAGGGAGATAGAGAGATAGATGGAGAGGAGGAAGAGGGGTGGGAGAAAGAGAGGAGGGAGAGGGAGTGAGAGAGAGAGTTAGGGATAGGGAGAGGTGGGGAGAGGGAGAGGGAGGGATATGGAGGGGAGATGGGGAGAGGGATGTATAGAGAGGGGAGAGGGAGGTATAGAGAGGAGGGAGAGAGGGAGGGTTTGTGTGTGAGGGAGAAGGGGAGGGAGGTAGGGGGATGGGGGTATAGAGAGGGAGAGGGAGAGAGGGGGTGTTTGAGGGAGAAAGAGAGGGAGAGGTGGGGGGATAGGTTTTCAGAAAGTTTGGACTACTCTCCTAAATATTAAGCTAGAACTTTGCTAGTACTAGAGAGGTAGGGAGAGGGAGAGGTAGGGAGAGGGAGAGGGATAGGGAGAGGTAGGTTGAGGGAGAGAGAGGGGAGATGGGGGAGAGGAAGGTATAGAGAGGGGGAGAGGGAGGTATAGAGAGGGGAGGGTGTGTGTGTGAGGGAGAAGAGGAGGTATAGAGAGGGAGAGGAAGGGAGGGAGGGTGCACGTGTGAGGGAGAAAGGGAGGGAGAGAGCGAGGGGGAGAGAGCGGGGGAGGGGAGATAGGTTTCAGAAGTTTGGACTACTCTCCTAATATTAATCTAAGATTTTGCTAGTATTAGCTCTATAACCGGATAGTGCTAAGCTAGGGTATAGAGGGTATAGAGGGAGTGTGTGCGTGTGTGTGAGCGTATGTACTCACCTATTTGTGGTTGCAGGGGTCGAGTCATAGTTCCTGGCACCGCCTCTTCACTGATTGCTACTAGGTCCTCTCTCTCCCTGCTCCATGAGCTTTATCAAACCTAGTCTTAAAACTATGTATGGTTCCTGCCTCCACTATGTTGCTTTCTAAGCTATTCCACTTCCTGACAACTCTATGACTGAAGAAATACTTCCTAACATCCCTTTGACTCATAGGAGTCTTCAACTTCCAATTGTGACCCCTTGTTTCTGTGTCCCCTCTCTGGAACATCTTGTCTCTGTCCACCTTATCTATTCCTCGCAGTATTTTATATGTCGTTATCATGTCTCCCCTAACCCTCCTGTCCTCTAGTGTCGTCAGGCCGATTTCCCTTAACCTTTCTTCGTAGGACAATCCCCATAGCTCTGGGACTAGTCTTGTTGCAAACCTTTGCACTTTCTCTAATTTCTTGACGTGTTTGACCAGGTGTGGGTTCCAAACTGGTGCTGCATACTCCAGTATGGGCCTGACGTATATGGTATACAGAGTCTTGAATGATTCCTTAGTGAGGTATTGGAACGCTATTCTTAGGTTTGCCAGCCGCCTGTATGCTGCAGCAGTTATCTGATTGATGTGTGCCTCAGGAGATGTGCTCGGTATTATACTCACCCCAAGATCTTTTTCTTTGAGTGAGGTTTGCAGTCTTTGGCCACCTAGACTATACTCTGTCTGCAGTCTTCTTTGCCCTTCCCCGATATTCATGACTTTACATTTGGCAGGGTTAAATTCAAAGAGCCAGTTACTGGACCAGGCTTGCAGCCTGTCCAGGTCTCTTTGTAGTCCTGCCTGATCCTATGTGTGTGTATGTGTGTGTGTGCGCGCGCGTAGCAGGATTACGGGGTATGGAGGGAAAAGGTTAGTGGGTCACTGGTCAAGATGCTAGGCCTAACTGAGTATGTGTGTGTACGTGTGTGTGTGTGCGCCTGTCCTCACTGTGTGAGTGCGTGTATTGTTTACCTCTGACTCACCGCGCCTGCGCTCCGTCCATGTCTTTGAATTGTCTACCTACCTTACTTAGCTACAAAAACTAAGAAGAATACTACTTCCTATATAGCTGGTAAAAATATAATTGCTAATACAAGAACAGCTGTATGGTCTACTACACCCCAACTATTTCAAGTGTGTGTGTGTGTGTGTGTGTGTGCGTCTTGGCACCTCTTACACAGTGTCTACCTATTCTAAATTTAATTCTGTAATCCTACTAAGCACTGCTACTAAAAGTTGCTACTTATAAACTGGTAATAATATTGTTGCTACTACACGAACAATTGTATGGTACTATGTCTATATCCTGACTACTTCAAGTGTATGTGTGTGTGGCGTGCGTACACGTGTGTACATTTGGTTGGTAGCCCTGCGCCCTGACTTGTCTTCCGAACTATGGACTATACTATGAACACTGGACAGGCACCTAAAGTCAGTACCTGACCAACCAGGTTGTGGTTCGTACGTAAGTCTGCGTGCAGCCAGCAGTAACAGCCTGATTGATTAGACCCTGATCCAACATGAGGCCTGGTCTCAGACAATTCAGCTCCTACGAGCAGGGATTTGTCCCACCGCTTCAGCAACTCAGGGCCAGAGTTGCTTGTGATAACATTCTGGAGGGAAGTGCTAAGTGGTTGAGTGAGGAAGATAGGATGGCTATTGAGGGGGACATTACAGAGGAGGAAGTATGGGAGGCGGTAAAAGGTTTACGTATGGGGAAGTCTCCGGTTTTAGATGAGCTACCGGGGGAATTGTACGTGCAATATTTTCAGGTGCTGAGAGGGGTTTTAGTTAGGGTTTTCAATGAGATGCGGGTGAATGGGGTTATGGAGGAAACAGTTAGGACCGAGGTAGTGGTGTTAGTGCCTAAGAGTAAGCAGTCTAGGGGTTTAAAGGACTACAGGGCTACAGCACTTATGTACACGGACTATAAAATTTTTGCAAAGATTTTGGCTAATAGACTCAAAAGGGGTTTGGGGAGTATGCTGCATGAGGGGCAATATGGGATACCGGGGAGGAGTTTTAGGCATGGACATCGTAGGATCAAGGGTTTTATTGAGGAGAACTAGGAGGGTGGTGTTTTGGGGTTGGATTGGCAGATGCCTTAAGATATGGTGAATAGGGGGTTGTTGTTTGACATTTTAAGAAGGCAGGGTTTTAGAGAGGAGATTGTGGGTTGGGTTAGAACTTTATATACAGAGGCTTTGATAAGAGTACAAATTAATGGGATGGTAGGTTGGGCTGTGGACATGGGAAGGGGACTGAGGCAGGGTTGTCAGCTGTCTCAGATCCTTTTTTCATGCATACAAGACCCCTTTTGTAGGTTAGTAGATGAGGGTGTCAGGGAGAAAGGGGAGGTAGGGGTTGATAGGGTGGGGATAGTAGGTTACGTCGATGACACCACATTGTTGGTAAAGATAGATGAGAGTTTGAGGTGGGTTAAAGGATTAGTAAGAATTATTTGGTCTGGCGACAGGTATGAGGGTGAATAGAAGTAAGTCTCATCTTATGGAGGTGGGGAGGTGGAGGGAGGGTACGTTAGGTTTTCGGGAGGGGTGGCATTGTGTTGACGCTTTAAAGATCTGTGGGATAGTGTTTTGTAGTGATTTTATGGTGGCGAGGGAGGTGAACTCGCGGGAGGTGGTAGATGCAGCTTTGAGGCATATGAGGGGTTGTGGTGTAGGAGACTTTACGCTATTGCAGAGAGTGGTGGTGATTAACGTCTTAATATATAGTAAATTGTGGTTTAGAGCAGCAGTTTTTCTGCTCTTGGAATGTGACGTGCATAGATTATTAAAGGGTGTGCTTAGTTTTGTATTGGACATGGTAGGCATTGGTTAAGTAGGGAGGTAGTGGAAACAAGAGTTAAGTGGGGGTCTGGTTTTGATTCCATTAAGAAGTAGATTGCGGAGTGTTTTCATAAAGCAGGAGTTTATGATTAGGGGAGAGACGAGGGGTAGAAGGGTAGGTTTGGTGATGGAGGAGGTTAGGAAGTGGTGGGGAGGAAGAGATTTAGGGGTGTGTGAGGCAGTATTGAGGTTCCTTCTGGTTATGGGTTACCCAGGGAGAGTAAGGGTAAGTAGATTAGATAGGATTAGTGCAAATGAGCAGGTGGTGCAGGGGAAGGCTGTGTATCCATTGTATAATGTGGGGTTGGTTGAAGAAGGTGAAATTGCAGCCAAGGGTTCGAGAAATAGGGTATAGATTTTAATATGGGATTCTGGCTTGCAGAGCAGTTATTATTGATGGGTGTTACTGGGGATGGGGCTTGCGATAGGTGTGGGGAATTGGAGACGGCGTATCATGTTGTGTATTTCTGTGAGGGGATGGGGTGCATGAGGGAATGGTTTGGTGGGGTATTGGGTTTGATTGGTGGTAGGGGTTTTTCAGTTTTGAGGGCACTTAGTTTGGATTTGGTGGAGTACTCGGAAGGCATTCATAGGGCTTTGGTTTATTTAGTTTTAGATTTTATACATTTGTCTTGGGGTTTGAGGGGAATGAGTGGTGAGGTTAACATTAATGTGTTGGCAGCGAGGTTTTATAGGACTAAATGTAGGAATAGTGAGGTTTATGGTAGGGCTTGGGATACAGGTTTTCCGTCTGTTTATAGGTGTTTGTCAGTGCGACAGTTGTTAGGAGTGGGACGGTAAGGTGTATTGGGCTAGTCTCCTGTGTTAGTGGGGTGGGAGGTTTAGGATTGGGGAGGTGGTAGGTGTGTGTGTCTGAGAGGTGTTTTGGGGGGGGAGATGTGTTTCTGCAGGTGTGAGTGTGTTGGATGGTGGGGGTGTTGGGTATTGGGTTGGATTGAGGTGTGAGTGGGGTTTGGTGGGAGGGGTAGGGGTAAGGGGTTGAGGTCGGGTGGGGTTTTGGTTTTAGTTTTGGTTGTAGGGTGATGTCCCTTTGTTGGTATGAATTTTTTTTTTGGACCGATAGTTATCAAGAATTTGTTATTTAAAAAAAAAAAAAAAAATTGTCAGTTTTTGTCCTCTCATTTTTGGCATTTTGGTTATTAAAGCAAGAGAGGAGGTTTCAAGTCTTTAGTATATTTAGGCTTTCTTTATTAGTTCAAAAGTTTTATTTTGTAAAATATAGGTTATGAGTAGTTTAAGTAGTTGATGTGACTATTTTAATAACTAGGTCTTTACAATGGGATATATCAAAAGTTTTATGTAAAAAAAATTGTTGGAAATATGTAGGTTTTGGTATTTACTGTGTGTGGGTTTTTGTTTAATTGAGATGTACGGCTGGTTATAATAAATATAAAAAAATTTGGAATATGAAAACTTTAGTTTAGGTAGTATGGGGTCTTTGGACTGGAGTTGTACCTTTGGAGATTTTGTTTCACGTGTCTTCTATGTCTCCCTATATATTATGTTTTGAGCATATTTTTCAATGAGCAGTGTTCCATTATTATTCTTTTTCAAGTAATGTTATGTGTATTTTTTGCGTTATTGTTGTTTAATTTTTTGTATTGTTAAGTTTTGTTTTATTCTTATTTTTTGTTGGTCACAACCGTTGTGTATATGTAAGTGTTGTGGGACAAAACGGCAGGTGACAGTTTTTATATTTTGTTAATTTGTGCTATGTCTCAGTACTCTGTAACCATGAAACAGTTTAAACGAAATATAAAAAAAAAATATTTGTACTCTGCTTTATCGGTAGTTATACCTTTCTTGTATTATTTTGATAAGATTGTAAATTAGTTTGGTATTAAATGTGCTGATGGGTTATTTAATATGTGTTTCCTAAGGTTTAGGTTGCATATTTTGGGGTATTAATGTATGTGAGAAGGTGTTTATAGTGCCTTTCACACTTTTGCATTCATTACAATTATTTTATTTTCTTTTATCGGTGGGGTGTTTGTCATCTGTTTTTTTTTTTTTTTTTGTATTACCGTTACATGGCACTTTCGTTATTGTAAACATTGCTCCCTTGAAAAATAAAAAAAAATTATTTTGTCAATGTTTGGTTAGATGTGTATTATAGTTTTGTTTTTGAATATAATAGTTTTTTTGTTAGTTTGATATCTTTATTATGCACCCCATACCCATCCTGTGGGTGGTAGTCAAAAGATTACAGAGGTACATAATGGGTCCAGGGACTGGACCCCAAAGTTTTGATAGCTGAGCAAGTTACAAAGGTAATGAACTCACAAGTAACAAAGGTAATGAATTCACAAGTTACAAAGGTAATGAACCCACAAGCTACAAAGGTAATGAACTCACAAGTTACAAAGGTAATGAACTCACAAGTTACAAACGCAATGAACTCACAAGTCACAAAGGTAATGAACTCACAAGTTTTTGTACCTGTGTATTTTACATGTGTTTTTATAGTGTTGGAAATGAATATATTTTATTGCCTATGTCTTCTCTGGACATGGGGTGGGGATGCACGTCCACAGTTTTGTGTGGAGATTTGAATGGTTGAAAAAGGATTTGCTTAATACAATTAAGTTTGGACACATACTTTGTACTTGATGTGAAGATTATTATTATTATAATCAAATAGAAGCGCTAAACCACAGGGTCATACAGCACTGCAGATTATTGCAGGATGCAGGGAGAATGGGTTGTAAGAGGGAGATGGATGATTAGGAGCATAGTGTATGGAATGTATAGTGAGCGAAGTGTATGGAGTGCATAGGGAGCATAGTATATGGTGTATAGGGAGCATAGTGTATGAAGTGTATAGGGAGCATAGTGTATAGGGAGCATACAGTGTGTATGGAGTGTATATAGAATGTATAGTGTATATGGACTATAATAGTAATATCTTTATTTACTACATGTACAAGGTATACAGGCCTAGCTGACATCAGTGACATACCATATAGAAAGCCCCTTGGTATTCAGAGCATTTTGGGCAAATTAGTTCCTTGTCCCAGGATGCGACCCATACCAGCCGACTAACTCCCAGGTACCCATTTTACTGATTGGTGAACATAGACAACCGGTGTAAAGAAGCACCATATGTACTATATTGTATGTACTCGCCTAATTGTGGTTGCAGGGGTCGAGACTCTCTCCCTGCTCCATGAGCTTCATACCTCGTCTTAAAGGTATGCATGGTTCCTGTGTACTATATAGTACTTGTACTATATAGTATATGTACTATATAGTATCATACTATATAGTACACAGCGCTGTATGACCCCTGTGGTTTAGCGCTTCTTTTGATTATAATATATAGTACACATACAATATAGTATCATAGAGAATGGGAACACATACTATATAGTATCAAAGCTGGAGTGAAATTCCCAGACTTTCTGGCTAGAGAACAATTAACTTGGGATGCCATAGAAATTGGGAAATTCCTTTAAGATGGAATAAAATTCCCAAAGACTTTCTGGCTAGAGAATGGGAAACTTGGGATGCTACCACAGAAAATGGGAAATTCCTAAAAGGTGGAGTGAAATTCCCAGACGCTTTCTGGCTAGAGAACGGGAATTATTATTATTATGTATAATCAAAAGCACTAAACCACAGGGGTTATATAGCGCGGCTGGTCAGGACAGGATGCAGGGAGAATGGATTGTAAGAGGGAGATGGATGATTAGTACGGTATGGAGTGCAGCAGGACAGTGGATAGTGCAGGGATAGAGGGTAGCAAGAGATCGAGGTAGAAGGGACTGAGGGAGGTGCTAGAGGTATAATCTTCAGAGTTTGTGTAGTAAGTCAGTTTCTGTCAAAAAGTCAACGAGAGAGTCAGGATTAAAGGAGGGTCCATCAGCAAGAAGGGAAGGTACAGAAAGGGCCGCAGAGCGAAGACGCCGTTGGAGGTAAATTCTGCGTGCTCGTTGATAGTGGGGGCAGTCCAACAGAATATGTCGAACACACACTGGAACCTGACAATGCTCACAGAGAGGGGCAGGGAGCCTCTCCATGAGATACCCGTGAGTAAGACGAGTGTGGCCGATGAGAAGACGGGAGAGTGTAGTCTCCCAACCTCTACATTGGTGACAAGAAGGCCAGAAACCTATACTCGGTTTAATAGAATGAGTTGTTGCCAATGAGTGCGAAGTACAAAATAGTCCGTGAAAGGAACACATCTATATGAAACTGGAAGGTCATGTACTGCTGACCGTGCAGCAGTGTCTGCCTGTTCATTGCCCTGTATGTCAACATGACCAGGGACCCAACAAAAAACAATATCTTTGTGCTTGCTAGAGATACGGCGTAACCAAAGTTGGATACGAAGAACTAGGGGGTGAGGTGTATCAATTTTATGGATAGCCTGTAAAGCACTATGGGAGTCTGAAAGGACCACAAATGGTGACACAGGCATAGATGCAATATGGATAAGTGCCACAAGAATGGCACGATGCTGTCCGGGAAGACTGCTGCGAATCTGACACCGTCAGATGACTTTGAACCATCAGTGTATACTGCGATGGCATAGGAATGAGAACTGAAGTGGTCTAGAAAAAAAGAGCGAGAAGCCGTCGTAGGTAGTTGGGCTTTTGCGCAAGGTAGAGGAATAGAACAGACACGGACAGCAGGAACTTCCCAAGGGGGTAGGGAAAAGGGAGATGTGACATGAATGTATAAAGGTGGTAGCTGAAGGGAAGACAAGAGTGAATGTAGACGAAGAGAAAAGGGATGAAGTAAACAGGGGCGATGGACAAATAAAGAGCGCCTACTAACATCTGTGACAATCCTATACGTACATGGAAGGATTGCGAAGGTCATGGGAGAGAACATAATAGCGAATGTGCATCACGACGATTGGACAAGGATGGAATGTTCGCTTCTACATAGAGGCTCTCGACCGGGGAAGAACGAAATGCACCAAGGCATAAACGCAATCCCTGGTGATGTATGGGATTAAGGCTACAGAAAGAGCAGCAGGGGAGGCCGCCGAATATATCTGGTCACCATAATCGAGTTTCGATAAAATTAGGGCTGAATGCAGGTGGAGGAGAGTGCTACGATCAGCCCCCCACAAAAGATATGCGAGGGTTTTTAGGAGGTTCAGCCGGCTATGACAAGTTGCTTTCAGAGAGGTAATGTGAGGTTTCCAGGACAATCGATGGTCAAACAGGAGGCCGAGAAACCTGACTATCACGTTCTGGGATATGTGAGCCGTATAGGTACAACGGATGATCATAGACCACTGAACGTCTAGTAAATGTAATTTGATGAGTTTTGCCACTAGAAAATTTAAACCCGTGAGTGGTGGCCCAATTGGAAACTCGGTTGACGGCATGCTGGAGGGAAACTGCAATGAGGTGACAGTCAGCACCTGCACAAGCTATAGCAAAGTCATCCACATAAAGCGATGACCAAATGTTGGATGGGAGAACTGATGCCAGATTATTTATAACAAGGAGATAGAGTGTTGTGCTCAGAACACAACCCTGGGAGACAACTTCAGCTTGGACAAAGTCCGGGGAAAGCTCATTACTAACCCAGACATGGAAATGTCTTTCAGTTAAGAAAGCCTTAAGGAAAAATGGTAGATTGCCTAGGAGGCCTAAGGAGTGGGCCTGGGTCAAGATATTATACTTCCAAGTTGTGTCATAAGCCTTCTCAAGATCGAAAAAGATGGCGATAACCGAGTGGTTATTGGCAAAGGCATTACGAATATACGTATCCAAGCGTAGTAAGGGGTCAAAGGCAGAATGGCCCTTACGAAAGCCATATTGACTAGTTGAGAGACTACTGTGCGTCTCTAAATACTACATCAAAAGTCTATTAACTAGACGTTCCATCACCTTGCAAACTGCGCTGGTAAGAGCGATGGGATGGTAGTGGGAAGTATAATGTCCCATAGTACCCGGTTTGCAAAAAGGGAGAACAATAGCAGACTTCCACAGTTGGGGAATAACTCCTTGCGACCATATAAGATTAAAGAGTCATAAGAGGACAGTAAGAGCAGACTGATGTAAATGCTGTAGCATACGAATATGTATGCCGTCTGGCCCAGCTGCCGATGATCGGCAAGCAGTGTGTGTTGCTTCCAGTTCTTGAAGGGTAAAAGGCACATAAGAAGATTCTTCTCTGAGAGAAGAAAAATCTAAGAGCTTTAACTTGCTGGCAGACTTAGAAGAAAGGAATGAGGGGCATAGATGGAGCCCGAGAAATGCGGACCAGATGATTACCAATTCCAGTGGCAACGGCAAGAGGGTGTGCTATATCGACACCGGCAACTTGAAGAACAGGAGCAGGGTCGGGGGAGAATTTACCACTCAATTTCCGCACTTTCTTCCAGACTACACTCATTGAGGAAGCCAAAGTGACAGTAGAAACGTAATCTCGCCAGCAAGTGCGTTAAGCGTCATATATGACACGTTAAGCGTCATATATGACACGGCGAGCAATTGCTCTCTTCTGCTTAAAATCAAGGAGTCTCTCTGTGGTTCTGTTATACTGATACCTGCCCCATGCAGCGCGTTTCAAACGTACTGCCCAAGCACAAGCAGACCACCAAGGCACGCACTTCTGAGAATGCTTGCCCGAGGTTTGGGGGATAGAATGTGAAGCTGCTGTGAAGACGGAGGACGAAAAGAGATGTAAAACCTCATCAATGGAGGATGAGGAAGGAACCTCATTAAAGGCAGTAAGATGTGCGTAAATATCCCATCTCGCCCGGTCAAATTGCCAGCGTGGGCTATGAGGAGGTGGAGAATACGAAGGGGACCTAAGGATGATTGGGAAATGATCGCTATCATGTAAGTCCGGGAGGACAGCCCAAGTGAAGTAAAGGACAGTTGATGAAGAGCAGATGGAAAGATCGATGCAGGAGAAAGAATGAGTTCGGGGATCAAAATGGGTAGGAGTACCCGTATTTAAAACATGGAGGGGGAGAGAAGCAAGAAATGCCTCCAACCTTTCGAACTTGTAAACGTTGACCTGCAATGTAGACCGAAGGTGGAAGTTCATAGCAAGGATAACGTCTTCGCTTATTGGCAGGGAGGACAAAAGTGTCAACTTTAAGGATAGGGAGTTCTTGGAGCTCAAGCTACTCCAAAATGTCATCACCACATGTCTGGAAATTCCGTTGGACAATGGTGTGGGGTAAAATGACAGTACCATTACAAGAATTGAGAGAATGATGCTTGTCAATAGTGATAGGAATAGTATCTATGGTCGTAAGAAAAGAAAGATCGCGAGCTTGGCCAGCATTCTGGACCGTGATGATGCGAGTGCTGCTCTTGAGAGCGTGAAATGAGATATCTTTACCTACATGGCGTAGGAGAGCTTTACCAATACTATGATCGGAAAGATAGGTATTAGGAGAGGTCAGTCGTAGAGTAAAAAACTTTGTGCATTGAGTAGTGTGAAACAAAGTGTTTAAGGGGAGTGCGTGACGTGCTGGTCGTTTCTGAAATGAATGAGAAGGAAGTGTCGAATCGTCATGTAAGGGTCTTGGTCGTTTGGGTGTGGGACCGGAGGTGGTCCGACGTGTGACGGGCGAGCAATCCGAAAATTGCCGCACCATTGAGGGAGAAGCCGGAATCAAGGTCAAAGAAGAGTGAAGGTCAGACGTGTCAAAAGGGCCGGTCAGAACCCTGGTACCTGAAGCAGGTGACGAACTGGCAATAGGTACAGGGGTATTAGAGGTGTCCGAAGAGTTGTCCATTAACGAGGTAGGGTCAGAACTGGGTGCGGTATCAAGAAGGGGCCCGGGGGTAGGTTCACGGATTAAGGCATCCATGGTTAGGTTACTTCTTTCTTTTTATTTTTAAGAAAAAAAATATATAAAAAAGAATAAAAAAAGGGGGGAACGTGGAGGAATAGCTCCTAGAGGACCAAGAGGACCTCAACACCGCAAGTAGTGCAGATGCTGCATGGAACCCGTGCCATACCCTACCCTTCATGCCAGTAAACCAGCAATCCGGGATAGCAACCTCACATCCACCGAGCCACCTCGGCGGACAAAAGAAAGGGCGGCCGGATACCTGCCACAAAGCATACCGCCTTCGGCCACCACCCCTGGAATCCGAAAGGTGGCCTCCAGAGATACACCCGTCGCCCGAAAGATACCCAAGGCTACTCCCCGGGAGACCGGAGGGGGATCGGGACATCCCCAGGCGATCCAGATTCCACGGCAAACTACACTACCGCCAAGAACCTCAATGGAATGGGATGGACCACGGTACCCTTTCCCCTACCTAGGAACTAGAATGCCTGTGGAGAGAAGCTTCCAGGGTAAAAATGGGAAGGGAATAAGGGAGGGATGTGGAGGAGGAGGAGGAAAGGGAAAAGGGAGGATGGGAAAGGAAAGGGGGGATTGGGGGGTAATTAGGTTCGGTCTGAGGAAGAAGACCAAGAGGTCCAATTCCTCAGACGATAGCCTCTTTACCACGACAAGGAACCCCCCTTAAAGAGGAGAGAATGGGAAACTTGGGACACCACCACAGAGAATGGGAAATTCCTGAAAGGTGGAGTGAAATTCCCAGACTTTTTGGTTAGAGAACGGGAAACTTGGGATGCCACCATAGAAAATGGGAAACTTCTGAAAGGTTGAGTGAAATTCCCATAGACTTTCTATAGAGAACGGGGAAACTTGTGACTGTAGAGGCTGTTCTGTTGAACAGCAATTTAGTGCCGAAGGGGTAGTGTAGGTTGCAGATATACGGCCATAGACTAAATTGGCTTTATTAGACAAGGAGTACACAAAGGGAAGTGTGTGAGGGGACTCAGAGCCAGACTGCTGTGGGGTAGGATGTTAGTCCTAGGATGGAAAGCCGAGAGAGTGAGTGGGCATAGTGTCCCACTGACCTCGGCAGGCCTAGGTTAAGCAGCACCGTAGTGCCGTGATATATGAAACTAACAGACAGCATAGTCTGTCTACATTTGTTTGGCCACCTATCTCGTGTCGTCTCGACATGACAATACTGGTGGGCACGAAGGTGTGAAGGATAAATACATGCAATAGTTAACCCAGGGGGGACTGGCTTTTGCTCACACAAAATTCAAATGCGCATATACAATATAGGCCTCAAAGACTTTCCCATCCCGAGGGAAGAGAAAATTGGAGTGCTCGTATAGCTGGACTGAGAACAGAACAAGGAGATGTCAGCACTGGAACTAGTCTCTCTTCTATGTACAAGTTGTCCGCAGGGCTAGGGCATCAGGCTTGACTGCACATCCTAGAATGCTGTACCATCCTCACATCTGCAAACAATGGCTGACAGTATTATCAAAAGAAGTGCTAAACCGCAGGGGTTATACAGAATGGCTGACAGTAGCATTTCCTAAGGTGTGACAGTTGACACAAGGGCGGCACTGCCCTTACCTTTATACAGGTTTTACGAGACACACTGGGTGCACATACTTACAATAACATTATTTCCACGGAATTCGTTATACTACGGGTGCCAAGCTGTATAACTCTTGTGGTTTAGCACTTCTTTTGATTATAATAATATACTATGGGTACCCTTCTAAAATAATTTTACATATTTACATGTCCACCCCGACTCCGTTATTTACTAACTATACAATGTGTGCTTATTAATACCCATTTCTGCAAGCAAACAATTAGCATAGCTAGCATAGAAGTCGAACAAGTCAGTAGGTACGTTAATGTCGCAGAAATGTACTGCTGTCCTGGGTCTCAGGTCATAAGTATGGAGCCTTACAGGGCTGTCATCTGTCGTAGTGGAAGCGGGTGAAGAAGTAGACAGGTTGTCACTAGTGTGAGTCTGATTGTGGCTTTGCAATGCACGCGACTCCAGCTCTGCTTCAGCTTGCACATGGTCAACATACATAGTTCCAGTAGCGATCTCCCTTACTTTGAACTTATTGCCGCGGAGCTGTCATAAGACACGGTAAGGACCAACAAACTTGGGGACAAGTTTATGCATACCTGGGGTTTGCATTGGGTTGAGCACCATAACTTTGCAACCTGGTTCCACCTTGCTTTCCTTAGCGCGGGTGTTGCGATCAGACATTAACCTATCTGTAGCTTTTATGAGGTTCTCATATACTCGCTGAAAAACAAGCTGTGTGGTCTGCATCTTGACTACACTGGTGTTATCAGTGCAAACAGAATTTCGTATAGTAAACGCTTATCATAGCCATAAAAGGCAAAATAAGGTGTCTCACCAATCGAGCTGTTCAGGGAGGAGTTTAATGTACACTGAACATCTGGAATAGCCTCAACCCAATCTAGTACAACTTGGGTTAACGGTTACTCTGAGCACCTCCAGGCCATTACTCGCAGGGTGGCGTGGAGCTACTGACACTTGGTGAATGTTAAATCTGGAACAAAGAACCTGCATCATGGCATTTATGAACTCCAACCCATTGACATGACACGTGGGCAGGTATGACGGAGAACGATATGCTCACGGAAAGCGTTTGCGACTGTCTCGGCCGTTTTATCTGGGATGGGTACTAACTCTCAGTACCGCATCAAGTTATTTACCATTACAAGCAGGTGTTTATTACCCTCCTGGCCACCACAGAAAATGGGAAATTCCTGAAAGAGGGAATGAAATTCCCATAGATTTTCTGGCCAGAGAATGGGACCTTTATGAAAGCTGGAGTGAAATTCCTATAGGCTTTCTGGCTAGTGTAGCAACTCTCTCCCTTGAAAATGGGATTTTTTTAAAGGTGTGAAACTCCTATAAACTTTCAGTTACATAAAATGGGAAATATCTGGTTAAAAAAAATTCCCTGCAAAAGGATTAAATTCAGAAAAAAAGGTTATCTTTTTTGATAGACATGCTCCCACATTACTTTTTTAATTTCATTTTTATCACAAGGAAGCACTAAACCCACAAAGATCATATAGCACCTGGGAGGCATTGAGGTATGGTCAACGTTAAGGAAGGCCAAGTGCAGTTTGTTGGATCAAGAAACTCGCCTGCATAAAGGAAGATTACATTAAATGGGAATAAATATTTGGGGAAAAAACTATAGAAGGGAACATTATTATAATCAAGGGGAGGCACTAAACCCGTAGGATTAAACAGCATAGAAGGGAACATATAGGGCATGACAAGTAATCACATTCAAGGAAGGGGACAAGTCTAGCTCCTTGGCATCAATGTTTTATTCTTAGGGGAAAGAACTAAGCCCATAGGGTCAGCATTATAATCAAAAGCACTAAACCCACAAGGGTCATACAGCACTGCAGGGCAGGATGTGCTAAAAATGAAATGTGTGAAGATCAGAGACCAATGAAGGTTAGGAGTATCCAAGACACAGTCAGCAAGGGTAACAAGTGCTCACGAAGGTTAAGAGTATCCAAGACAGTCAGCAAGGGTAACAAGTGCTCAAGGAAAAATACAAAGATGGTGTAATAAAGCTGTTGCTGACCTCTCAAAGGAGAGGTCAGCTATGTGTTAGAATTTCCCTCATTCATCACCACTCTTGAGTGTTTGCTGATAGAACAATTTATTAGTCAATGGCAAACTAACAAAACTTGAGACTCTCCGGGTGGCTCTGGGTTCTCCTCCACGAGATACCCATGAGCGAGAAGTCTCTGACCAGGATCAAAATGGGTGGGAATACCCGTATTTAAAACATGAAAGGGAAGAGAAGCAAGAAAATCCTCCAACTGAATGCCGTGGGAGTTACAGTGAGATTCCCCCAGAGGAAATGGTGGGCATTAAAATCGCCAAGTAACAGGAGTGATGGCGGTAAGGAAGAAACCAGAAATGCAACATCTGGGATAGATAAGGCCCGAGGAGTGGGCCTGGGCCAAGATGTTATATCTCTATGTTGTGTCATAGGTCGTCTCAAGGTCAAAAAAGATGACGATAACCGAGTGGTTATTGGCAAAGGCATTACAAACACACGTATCTAAGAGAAGTAAGGGGTCAATAGTAGAACAGCCCTTACGAAAGCCATATTGACTAGTGGGGAGACTATTCTTCTCTCTAAATACCACATGAAACATCTATTTACCAGACGTTCCATCACCTTGCAAACTGCACTGGTAAGAATGGGATGATAGGAGGAGGCATCATGTCCTGTAGAACCTGGTTTACAGAAAGGGAGAACAATGGCAATTTCCACAGCTGGGGAAGAACTCCTTGCGACCAAATAAGATTAAAGAGTAGCAAGGGCTGACTGATGTAAATGCTGGAGCATATGAATATGAATGCAGTCAGGCCCAGCTGCCGATCATCGGCAGCTGGGCCTCCAATTCCAGAAGTGTAAAAGGCACATTATAAGACTCTTCTCTGATAGAAGAAAAGCCTAAGGGCTCAAACTCTCTGGCAGACTTGGAGGAAAGAAACGAGGGGCATAGATGGAGCCCCTGAAAGATATGGACAAGATGATTACCAATTTCAGTGGCAACATCAAGAGGGTTTGTTATAGTGACACTGGCAACCCGAAGAACAGGAGCCGGGTCGGGAGAGTATTTGCCAGTCAGTTTCCGTACTTTTTTTCCAGACTGCACTCGTAAAGGAAGCCGAAGTGATGGTAGAAACATAATCCTGCCAGCAAGTGTGTTTAGCTTCATGGATGACACAGCAGGCAACTGCTCTCTTCTGCTTAAAATCAAGGAGTCGCTCTGTGGTTCTACTGTACCAATATCTGCCCATTGCAATGCATTTCAAGCATACTACCCGAGCACAAGCAGGAGACCACCAAGGCATGCACCTCTGAGAATTGCTTGTTTTCTCTCTAGGCTGGAATACTGCTGTGCACTAATGGCTCCTTTCAAGGCAGGTGAAATTGCAGACCTGAAGAATGCACAGAGAACTTTCAGGCACGTATAAGTACGATAAAGCACCTAAATTACTGGGAATGGTTGAAGTCCCTTCGCGTTGTTTCAGACTATGGAACAGAACTCTTCTCCAGGCTGAGAGACTGACAACCTCAAATCAAGGGTGATGGACTGATCACATCCTCTTTACATCTCTACTGCTCCTGCCTACTTTCTGTACATGACTGTAGAAGCATGCTGAGTAGGCGAAATGTTTCGGAATAAAGTTGCCTAACTGTTGCCTATGTGTCTTACCTACCTAGGTGAAGCAGAGCTTGATCATAGAGAATGTGAAAAAGACTTGGGGAGTCATGATAAACAGAAATCTAAAGCCAAGACAACAGTGCAACATAAAAATATATGAGTGGGAAGGGCTGGGTTTGATTGGTGTTGTGGGTACAGGAGTAAATTCTTGGTAGTTTTGATGAGGACTTGCCTTGTATGGGCCAGTAGGCCTTCTGCAGTGTTCCTCCATTCTTATGTTCTTATTTGTATTCTCTGAAACACGGTTGAGAAAGATACATGATAATATACCTGGAAAATCCTAGAGGAATTAGTCCCAAATTTGCACATAAAAATCACTCCCTACGAAAGCAAAACACTGGGGAGGAGATGCAACATCCCCCCCGCAATGAAGAGCAGGGGCACCACAAGTACACTAAGAGACAATGCAATAAGAGTCAGAGGCACCACAAGTACACTAAGAGACAATGCAATAAGAGTCAGGGGCCCAAGACTGTTCAACTGCCTCCCAGCATACATAAGGGGGATTACCAATAGACCTCTGGCTGTCTTCAAGAAGACACTGGACAGGCACCTAAAGTCAGTACCTGATCAGCCGGGCTGTGGTTCGTACATCGGTTTGCATGCAGCCAGCATTAATAGTCTGGCTGATCAGACCCTGATGCATTAGGAGGCCTGGTCACAGACTAGGTCGTGAGGGTGTTGATCCCCGAAACCTCTCCAGGTATACTCCCTTATGTTTGGTACTATAACTAATAGCAACTGTACTGAAGACTCCAGCAATTATTAGAAATGTCACATAGTGGGAAAAAAGGTGCTTAAAACCATCTCAATGTTACTGAGGATTTAGTGCCTATATAGGCCTATATAGGTAGTAGGTTGGTAGACAGCAACCATTCGGGGAGATACTACCGTCCTACCAAGTGAGTGTAAAAAGGAAGCCTGTATTTGTTTTACATGATGGTAGGATTGCTGGTGTCTTTTTTCTGTCTCATAAACATGCAAGATTTCAGGTACGTCTTGCTACTTCTACTTACACTCAAGTCACACTACACATACATGTACACATTTATGTATAGTACACACTCATCTGAGTTTTTTCTTTGATTTTATCTTAATAGTTCTTGTTCTTATTACTTTTCCTTTCATATCCATGGGGAAGTGGAATAAGAATCTTTCCTCCGTAAGCCGTGCGTGTTGTAAAAGTCAACTAAAATGCCGGGAACAATGGCCTAGTAACCCCTTTTCTATAACTTACTAAAAAGAAAACGAAGAAAACCGTCAAAGTGGGATGTTTGAATGTGCATACAACAGACCTAACACTGTGCATATAGCAGACCCAACAGTAACCATGCATATAGCAAACCCAACACTAAACATGCAGCCACACAACTCACAACAGGATTTCACAGCCACTGTAAACCAAACGAACTGCCCTTCCGATCACCAAAACTGTAAACAAACTTAATGAATTTTTGACGATAGGAACAAATTTAGTTAGCAAAATTGAAAACTGCCATATCCAAGTTAGCTATTACATTGCTTATTACCCAAACACAAACTACCTAACCCCAACTAATTCATCTAATTCTGAAAGAACAAATAAACCAACACTAATACACAAAAAAGCAGTCCCATGTGTTATCACCAACTACTGCAGCATTTACTGAATAAATCAATAAACACCAAAACTTTTCCCTAACATACCTTTGGAAATTTGTCTGGACTGCCTCCTTGTGAGATGCTCATCCCTGGCAAGTACTGTTGACAGACACCCTGAGATTAGTCGTCTCAGGCTCACAAGTGGCTTTTAGGACACATTTCCATATGAAACTGATCTTACAAGAAATTCCTAACTACATGCATGAATAAATGACAAACTTACTTGGTGGTGGAGAGTATGACACTAGGGACTCCCCGACTCCACCCCCAGCACTTAGACACCACGTGCAGTGAAGGACTTAATTTCTGCAAGTATTCAGATGGTATTAGTGTCTGGCCTGCACCTCAGAGATCCCTGATTTCAAAGGGGGGTATTCCGTAAGCAATATCTATGCAGTAAGTGACACTAGCTTCCAGACTAATACTTAAGGGGAGATGTCCACAATTATTACCATATATGTGGGACTTCGCCCGCGTAGTGACCCCGAGCTCAAATTTCCCACGTTTCCCCATACATTGCTGGCCAACTAAATACAAAAAAATGTTGGAGATTACTAGGGGGGGGGGCATGAATAAGAGACTAGTCCACGGTACTTCGGGAAGCCTCTCGGTGAAGTTCAGGCTGGTATTTTGCAGACACGCAGAGACCTAGTTATCTCTCCGGTGTTTGGTCTGAGAAGCGAGACCCACACTGCCTCGTTCAAGCATGGGGTTGCCAGCTCTCCTTATCTAATATAATCTAATATTCACCTATATTAAGGTCTAAGGCTACCTATATTAAGGTCCTAGGATTACATTATTAATATCTAAAGTTACCTCTCTAATTCTAATATTAGTTACTAACTGTATAAACCTACCTAAACCTTCCTTGAAGGGTAAATATCAGTTAATACGTACATTTGCTGCCCTCCGCCAAATAGGGATGGATGATGTGTGTGTGTGTGTGTGTGTGTGTGTACTCACTTACTTCTCACCTAGTTGTGGTTGCAGGGGTCGAGTCATAGCTCCTGGCCCCGCCTGTGTGTGTGTGTGTGTGTGTGTGTGTTAAGGGCTTGTACTGCTTATTTACTGTTTACTCTCTGTGTATAGAAATTTGTCTTTGTACTGCCTCCTTGAAAGCTGCCCTCTGGCAAGCACTGTTGACACAGACACTTTGAGAAGCTTCTCTCAGACTTACAAGTGGCTTATGGACAGAATTTCTAGCTGACTGCAGTCGAAAGAATTCCCATCTACATGTACGACTAACAAGGGGTTTAACTTACTTGATGGTGTAGAATATGTCTCTCTGTCTTCCAAATTCCCTAAGCTTTAGTCCTCTTTGGACTCTTCCCTTGAAAGACGCGTGCCGGGAAGCCTTAAATCTGCAAGATTCAAGAAGTATTAGTGTCCCGCTTTGAACTCAGAACCACCCAATCACTAGGGCATATCCTCTAAGCAATATAAGCAGCATGGAACACTAGCTTCCAGACTTCTATTCAAAGAGGGGACGCTGGTACCTGTTAATTAGCATCCCACGGCTCAAGACCCACAACAAAACCCACCTACGTTTTCCCCAGGAAACTGGCTAGATACTGAGAGAAAAGGAGGTAAGGTCCTACTGTATTGGGTCTGGATGGAGAAGGATATCTTCAGTACTTCGAGACGTCTTCTCCGAGTCCCCAGGACTGATGTTGGTAGTCACGTGGGGGGGGGTTGCTCTGTCGCAGCACTTGTTTACTCGATGAGGTCTAGTCTGACAAGAAAGAACTAGCTCTCTCTCCCGCTTAGATTCAAGTGTGGAGCTGCTAGTTCTCGTTGGCTAACATAATCTAATGTTCCTATTCAGGCCTTAAAACTACCTATGTTAAGGTGCTAGAGCTACATTATTAATATCTAACGTTGCCTCAATAATCTTAATATTAGTTACTAACTGTACAAACTTACCTAGGCCTTCCTAGGAGAGTAAATCTATCAATTAACATGTGTAATCTCTCTACCTCCACCAACTACTGTGTTTGTTTGGGTGGGAGTGTGGATTCCTGAACTCAGAGGACCTATCCGTGGTATGTTTTAGGCTCCATACGGCTCACTTACCCTGTGGAACTTGAGCGACTCAAAAAAGTTTCCACATCCTCCCGCCGGCGAAGGTAGACGATAAGTCTTCATCAAGTTCACCTTCCGCAAGCCCTTTCAGCGAGCCCTGGACACGAGTGCCGTCCGGTCACTCTCGTCAAGCAGACTCTGGTCTAACTCCGACTGTCCAGTTTCCGCCGTGTGGACCTCCGGGGTGCAAACTTGTTGGTTCCGGTGGTCTTAACACCCTTCCCTTTAACTTTAATGTCTTTCACATGTCTAGCCTTGTCTGAGCAGCTTCGTACTTTCCCACCCAGTGGCCCATATGCCCTGGTAGCCCACTGATACGAGGTTCCCTGGGTTTAATGACAATCTATCTCCCTCTTTAGGCACCCCATAAAAGCGTCTCCCCAAAGTGGCCGAGTGTCCATCACTCCCTACTTGGTTTGGCTTACCTGGCGGTTCATCGTGTACACTAATATTCATTATCACTACTCCCCCAGCTATCGTGGTGTCAACTTCCCCCCTCTCTTGCGTTGCAGGGAATTCATGTGGAATCCTGCCACCGATGATATATCCTACTGGGGATCTGTATAAACCAATTCCTTCCTTAACAGTCCGTCGTGTAGACAGGAAGTCATCTAGATAGTTGGCTCCCACCAGGATACCTACATTTTTGACTGTGTCAGTGGTAATGTCCTAGTCTGCCAGCTATACACCAAGGTCTTTCAATCGCTTGGTTGCTGCTGCAAGACCTCTGGCCGTAATTGCCGCAAGTAACGTCTTTACTACCAAAGCTGTAATATTTCTGCGATGTCCACCCAATTTAATCGTGACATCCACAACATCATAAGACTTGGGCGGGTCCTGACTTATAGCACCTCCCAATGTCGCACAAACTTTGTCGGTGCCTTCAACTTTAACTTAGCCACCAACTTCTCTGTTATCATGGACACTTGTGCTCCCGAGTCAAAGAATAATCGGGTTGTTTCGGATCTGTTCCCGTTCACAACCACTGCCATGACTGTAGGTAGGGCAGCAATTCTGTGATTCTCACTTTGCCCACACTAATCACGCTGGCTACCACTTCAGGCTCGGACTCGCTTTCTATCTCTACTGGAGAAACGTCCCTACTAGCCTGGGGTTCCCTTAAATTATTGGGACATAGTGCAGTACAGTCATCCCTTGGTTTTCGCTTGTCCCAGTTTTCGCCGATTTTGGTTTTCGCCGACTTTTTTCAGGGAAAATTTGTCTTAGTTTTCGCCGATTGTTTTAGTTTTCGCCGACCGTATGGGACCTGTCCACCAGTGCCGCGCACATACAAGGCCGTAGGCCCGCCACCCACGCACATTGTCACGCAGTCTAGCATTGTTTACCCTTGAGTGAACATCACCCCAGGAGTTTATACAAAACATTTATTAACAATTCATTGTTTTTGGGCCTTGATTATTGTGTGTGACTACTAAATAAGCTACCATGGGCCCAAAGAAAGCTCCTAGTGCCACTTCTTTGGTAAAGAAAGTGAGGAACACTGTAGAAATGAAGAAATATTAGAAAAATATGATAGTGAAAGTGAGAAACACGATGGAGTTTAAGAGTGTAGCAGGCATGCAGGGAGTGTAGCAGGCATGCAGGGAGTGTAGCATGCATGCAGGGAGTGTAGCATGCATGCAGGGAGTGTAGCAGGCATGCGAGGAGGATGTGTAGCAGGCATGCAGGGAGTGTAGCATGAATGCAGGGAGTGTAGCAGGCATGCAGGGAGTGTAGCATGCATGCAGGGAGTGTAGCATGCATGCAGGGAGTGTAGCATGCATGCAGGGAGTGTAGCAGGCATGCAGGGAGTGTAGCAGGCATGCAGGGAGTGTAGCATGCATGCAGGGAGTGTAGCAGGTATGCAGGGAGTGTAGCAGGTATGCAGGGAGTGTAACAGGTATGCAGGGAGTGTAGCATGTATGCAGGGAGTGTAACAGGTATGCAGGGAGTGTAGCATGTATGCAGGGAGTGTAGCATGTATGCAGGGAGTGTAACAGGTATGCAGGGAGTGTGGAGCAGGTGAGTATGCAGGGAGTGTACAGGCATGCAGGGAGTGTAGCAGGATGCAGGGAGTGTAGCATGTATGCAGGGAGTGTAGCATGTATGCAGGGAGTGTAACAGGTATGCAGGGAGTGTAGCATGTATGCAGGGAGTGTACAGGTATGAGGGAGTGTAGCATGTATGCAGGGAGTGTACAGGCAGGGAGTGGAGTGTAGCAGGCAGGGAGGGAGTGTAGCAGGCAGGGAGGGAGTGTAGCAGGCATGCAGGAAGTGACCCGGATAAGGACTTGGTACCTAGAGTCCTTATGGAGGATTCCCTTCCAAAAATTAGGGTCTCTTCCTCTCCCATCTTCCCTCTCTCCCATCCAGCAACATCAGTCTTCAATAAAGGTAAGTGCCACATTCAGTTCATTCATTTGTGCATGTAAATCTATCTTTAAGGCCCCCCAAAATTTTTTTTTCCAAACTTCTGGGTTTCTGAAACGGATTAATTGAATTTCCATTATTTCTTATGGGGAAAATAGTTTTGGTTTTCGCCGATTTTGGTTTTAGCCGATCCATCTGGAACGGATTAAAACCGAAAACCGAGGGATGACTGTATGGTGCTTACCTTTCCGGCAGTTATAGCACTCCGAAAGATGTGACTGGCAATCTTCTGCCTCATGTCCCCGACATCACCTTAAGCATAGCTGCAATTCCTTTAGTCTCTGCCGCCTACTGCTCAGTACTGTATACCAAGAGCAACTCATGCTAGTGTGTTCACCTTCGCAGAACACGCATATTTTGGTACGAGTGTCTCTGAGGTTCTGCTTAGAGGTCCTTGTCTTAGACACTTCTTTGCCATAGTACAGTGGTCCCTCGGTTTTCGTGCATCTCCAAACTCGAACATTTATGTAAGTGTATTTTCGTAAGTGCTGTTGCAAGTGTATTTTTGGGGGTCTGAAATAGACTAACCTACGTGACATTATTTCTTAAGGAAGTAAATTCGTTCGGTAATGCCACTTGAGCAGCATTCTGGAACGAATTTTCGGCGAAAACCGAGGGACCACTGTACACCCCAACGTTAGTTTTATGAGCTTTAAATTGATCTCCCGAGTTTTCTGAGTAACTAACTGTTTGTTTATGTGATGATGGCAGTGACTTCTCTCTCACCTATGCTCAAATGAGAAACGAGATCTCCCAACCCTTCAATAATTTGCTGTATTGTAAACCGGTTAGTCCTATACATCAAATGTAACTCATGTACTGTAGTGCTAGCTAGTTTCCTCTGAATTGTCTGACTGACCATCTATTCTGCGCTACCCCAATCATATAGATCTTTGAGACTATTTGTGAAGCTCATAACTTCGATTTGGAACTTCTCTAAGCTCTGACGGTCATGAGGGCAAACCTCAAGATCGGTCAATCGATAAAATATAGCTATCTTTATCTCCTCTGTGTTGCCAAATGCATCCTTTAGTTGATCCTTGGCATGTTGATAATTAATATCAGTGGTTTGGTAATGCCGGACCAAGTCCAGGGCTTTACCCTTGAGCTGTGAACGTAAATACTGTTGTTTGGTGGCATTCGACAAATCATCCCTGTCATCTATCTGAGCTTTAAACTGATCCCAGAAAGCAATGTACTCTTGTCAAGGTTCCGTCGAACATTGGTAGATTTAATGTAGGCAATCTGGGTAACACTCTAGAAGGACTGTGGCGGCCTGTGCGCCCTGTACTATTTTTTATTTCCCCTGCTGTATCAGCCTTCAATGTTTTGATTAACTGTTTGCAGAGTTTCATCTCCACTTTACATTCAGCCTCGTGGTCGTCGTATTCCTTCTGAATTGCCTCAACCATATCCTCAGACTCATCTGCTGCAAGGGCTCCTGCCTCATGACGTAGATAGGCTGTCTCATAGGCTTCTAGCTTTTCCTCTCAAAGCTCTAAACACTTTTCTAGATCTTCACAATCTACATCTGCATTTTGTCTGATATTGTGGCACTCCCTATACGCCTTGATTAAGCGTCTCTTGTGGGCACTCATAGATCGCTTTAGCTGACTTAGAGATAGGGCAGTTTCTTTCTGAGTCTCATCCGTCATTGTTGTGGTTTAGTTAAGAGTGTGTTACTAATTAATTAACCCACCCCACAGCACGATACAATATTAGGTGAGAATAAGCGAGTCCCCAAAACTCCTCAACAAGCTTAATAATGACTTTCTTTACATATGTTGACTTGACTTAATTAAATGTACTCTGTTAGCCCTCAAACCCAACTAATATGTATATTGTTGTTATGAAAGCTTAACCTAGCAATTTCCTGTACACATCAGTAAATAGTTACAGGACTTAAACTAGCCTCTGGTGCAAATCACAAATTAAAATGAGTCAAATACAATAAAATTCACACAGTAAAATATGTAGTCTTTGCAAATTAATTTCACTTGGTTAACACCAAATAAATTCAGTAATTCAACTTATAAACAGTAAATAAATAATGTTGTGTTCAGCTTGTTTAATTGTGTAGTTAGTTGGAGAAGGTAAATCCTAGCCTAACTTTATATAACTATTGAAATTAGTGTGCAACTAGCCTAAATCTAGCTTGCAATTTCCCTGTAAGTAATTAAATATACAAGTTTCCTACCCTGGCTTACCTGTAATCACTGTAAATAAATAAACTCACAAGCTTAACTAGCCTGCCTGTAGATTACTATAAATAGATTAAATTTACAAGCTTAACTAACCTACTCTGGCCTGCCTATAAATTACTGTAAATAGATTAATTTTACAAGCTTAACTAGCCTACTCTGGCCTGCCTATAAATTACTGTAAATAGATTAATTTTACAAGCTTAACTAGCCTACTCTGGCCTGCCTGTAAATTACTGTAAATAGATTAAATTTCTGAGTAGTTAGCTTAACCTAGCCTGTGTAAGTCTTTGGGCCTGGGTGTGCTAACTTAACCTAACTTAGATAATGCCTGGTACATTAACTGTGGCCTAGCTAATTAAGACTAATCTGTCTGCTAAACTAGCTATTCCACATCTCGGTTATCGAAGGACCATACAGAAATTTGCCTTTGTACTGCCTCCTTGAAAGCTGCCCTCTGGCAAGCACTGTTGACACCGACACTCTGAGAAGCTTCTCTCAGACTTACAAGTGGCTTATGGACAGAACTTCTAGCTGACTGCAGTCGAAAGAATTCCCATCTACATGTACGACTAACAAGGGGTTTAACTTACTTGATGGTGTAGAATATGTCTCTCTGTCTTCCAAATTCCCTAAGCTTTAGTCCTCTTTGGACTCTTCCCTTGAAAGAAGCGTGCCGGGAAGCCTTAAATCTGCAAGATTCAAGAGGTATTAGTGTCCTGCTTTGCACTCAGAACCACCCAATCACTAGGGCATATCCTCTAAGCAATATAAGCAGCATGGAACACTAGCTTCCAGACTTCTACTCAAAGAGGGGACGCTGGTACCTGCTAATAAGCATCCCACGGCTCAAGACCCACAACAAAACCCACCTACGTTTTCCCCAGGAAACTGGCCAGATACTGAGAGTAAAGGAGGTAAGATCCTACTGTATTGGGTCTGGATGGAGAAGGATATCTTCAGTACTTCGAGACGTCTTCTCCGAGTCCCCAGGACTGATGTTGGTAGTCACGTGGGGGATGGTGGGGGCTGAGGTCTAGTCTGACAAGAAAGAACTAGCTCTCTCTCCCGCTTAGATTCAAGTGTGGAGCTGCTAGTTCTCGTTAGCTAACATAATCTAATGTTCCTATTCAGGCCTTAAAACTACCTATGTTAAGGTGCTAGAGCTACATTATTAGTATCTAACGTTGCCTCAATAATCCTAATATTAGTTACTAACTGTACAAACTTACCTAGGCCTTCCTAGGACAGTAAATCTATCAATTAACATGTGTAATCTCTCTACCTCCGCCAACTACTGTGTTTGTTTGGGTGGGAGTGTGGGTTCCTGAACTCAGAGGACCTATCCGTGGTATGTTTAAGGCTCCATACGGCTCACTTACCCTATGGAACTTGAGCGACTCAAAAAAGTTTCCACACTGTGGGACTTTGATATAAATTTTCACAATACCTGAGCTAGCAAGAGTTACACCAAGCAACAAAAGTGGTTGTAAAATTAGCTTAGTGTAAGCTCTATAGTTGTAATGTTGGACCTGCTACATGCAAGGAACACACTTTCAGTCCCTGACCATTTTTTTTTGCTTATTCACACAGTATCTCTATTTGATGAATTATTTTTTTAATATTTCACATATTTTTAAAAATCATATGATGTGTACATTAAAATATAAAAGATTTAGTATTCTGACTGTAAAATAATGAATTTTTAGTCAAAATGTTTAATTTTAGCGTTAAGCAGGAAATTGTCCGAAAAATTGTAAATTATCAACATATAATTCACACAATCTTCCACAATAAGCCCATACTTTCTAAACAGAAACAGCATGGCATGATATTTTTCTATAAAAGTTCAAGTACAAATTACCCAGTGGATTTTGCCTATAATTTCAGTAATCTGTTAAATTGGGGTCCATTATATCTAGGGTTTACACTATTTCACTGGGTACAAAGTACCTGGGTATAATGAACGAGTCTTCCTAGAAGTACACTTTGCTAGGGTTAATTTTTTTTTAAGACACTGGCCATCTTCAATTGAGGCAGGATGACCCAAAAAAAAACCTTCACCATAATTAACATTATCACTGTCTTGCCAGAGGGTTAATATGCACATAATACACTGCATTCATTATTAACTCCTAAAGCGTCCATGCCATAATATAACAGGTCTGAAGTCAGTGTCCATGTCATAGTATTACACCATGAGCTCAGGTGACTCTGATAAGCTGAGTGGTAAATTTGGGCCTAGATATGAGACAATGGGTCTATGCGGTAAGTGTGCACCATAAAAAAAAAATCCTGCATCACGCAGTGCATGATGAGAAAAAATGGTGACTGTTTTTGGTTTAAAACAGTGACTACGATGTATTTTCAGATGGTTTTTATGGCTGTATTCTCGGTTTCTTGGTATCATTTGATAGAATGGGAATAATATTACAGAAATAAAGATGATTTTAATTGGTTTCTGGAATGGAAGTACGTAGCTTGAAATTGAGCTCAAAATGGCGGAAATATTCAATTTTTGCCGATATTTCAAAGTAAACAAATCACGTCACTCATTCAATGCACATCTAACTGGTTGGTGTAATGTGTGTTCACGAATGCGCTGACATTATTTATACAATTACAGTGGACCCCCGGATTTCGTCAATAATTCTTTCCAGAAGGCTGTTCGAGTGCCGTTACCGAACAAATTTGTTCCCATAAGGACGAATGTAAATTAGATTAGTCCGTTTCAGACCCCCAAAAATACACTTACAAAAGCACTTACAAAAATACACTTACATAATTGTTCGAGTTAGGAGCAGTACGAAATCCGGGGGTCCACTACATTACAATAATGCATAACAGCAATTCTTCTATTTTTTTGTGTGAATAAAAATTCAAAATGGAATTCATGTGTAAAGCCTGGACCATAACTAATGAACAGAGGAAATGTTATTTTAGTGCTGGGAATGCCCCCACTGTTTATTCTGGACCCTATTTTGAAACTGGAATATTTTTAAATCTGTGTGAAAATGGCTAAATTACCAATTTCTGATCGCTTTATTGGATAGCTGAAATAGTTGACTGGCCAGTTTCTTGTGCTTAATCGATAAAATGGAAGCCATACTAGCAAAATAGCTAAGAATTTGGTAGACTGGAACAATGTAATTGACCTCAAATATGACTCAAAGTGGGAAAAATCACCAATGCGTACATATCACTGACACAGCAAAATTTGTGAAAGCCTAATTTTGTAAGTTTTCCATCAAATTTTGTACTTTTTATTTTATTACCTTCAGAAAAACATTCTCTACCCTTCCATAAGAAAATATAATTTTTTTAAAAATTCTTGGACACTGGACAATTTTCAGATTGGGGCTCTGGACACTTAACCCTTTCAGGGTCCGTGCCGTAGTTCTACGGCTTTGAGTTCAGGGTCCAAACCGTAGTTCTACGCCATGAGCTCAGCTCACTCAGATAACATGTGAGCGGTAAATTTGGGCCTAGATATGAGAGAATACATCTATGTGGTAAGTGTACACCACATAAAACAAATTCTGCAGAACACAGTGCATAATGAGAGAAAAAAAACTGAGACCGTAATTTTCGATTAAAACAGCAACTTTGCAGTGTTTTTCGTATATGTTTTATACAGTGGACCCCCGAGTAACGAACACCCCGGAAATCGTACAATTATGTAAGTATAATATTGTAAGTGCTTGTGGAAGTGTATTTTTGGGGTCTGAAATAGACTAACCTACGTGACATTATTCCTTAAGGGAGTAAATTCGCTCGGTAATGGCACTTGAGCAGGCTTCTGGAATGAAGTTTTACGTTACTCGGGGTCCACTGTAGTTGTATTTGCGATTTCTTGGTCACATTTGATAGAATGGAAGATATATTACAGAAATAGAGATGATTTTGATTGGTTTTAGTACTGGAAATGGCTTGAAACTGAGCTCAAAGTAGCAGAAATGTTAAATTTTGCTGATGTTCAAAGTAAACAAATGACCTCACACGCCCAATACGTGCCAGCTGTGGGTCTAATATACGTTCACAAATGTGGTGATATTATTTGTACAATTATTACAATATTGCATAACAGTAAATCTTCCATTTTTTTGGGTTTTAATAAAAATTCATTATGTGAATAAAAATAAAAATGGAATTCATTTGTAAAGACTGAAAACGTAACTAATGAACAGAGGAAATGTTAGTTTAGTGCCAGGAATGCCTGCATTGTTTATTCTGCACCCTATTTTGAAATTGGAATATTTTGAACTTTGAGTTAAATTGGGAAATTACCAATTTCCCAAACACTTTATTTTGTAGTTGAAACAGTTTTACGGGCAATTTTGTGCTCAATCGATAGAATAGAAATAATACTAGCAAAATAGCTAAGAATTTGGTCGACTGGAATAAAATGGGAGTCAAAGTTGGCAAAATCGCCAATGCGTAAATATCGCTGAAGCATCAAAATTCGAGCATAATTTTGTCAATTTTCCATCAAATTTAGTACTTTTTATTACCTTCAGAAAGATTCTCACCATTTCATAAGAAAAAATAAGAATTTTTTTTTTAAATTCTTGGACACTGGTGCACCC
>WNWK01001212.1:252500-271680 GCA_009830355.1 Cherax destructor | reverse complement strand
GAAACGCCCCAAAGCCTGGGTTCCCCTTAAATTATTGGGACATAGTCAGGTACAGTCACCCCTTTGGGTTTTTGCTTGTCCCAGTTTTCCCCATTTTGGTTTTTTTGGTTTTTCAGGAAAATTTGTCTTATTTTTCCCCTGTTTTTTTTCGCCGCCAGGGGCCTGTCCACCAGTGCCGGCAAAAAAGGCCGTGGGCCCCGCCCCCCCACGCACATTGTCACGCAGTCTAGCATTGTTTCCCCTTTGGGGAACATCCCCCAGGAGTTTATACAAAACATTTTTAAAAAATTTTGTTTTTTGGGCCTTGATTTTGTGTGACTACTAAATAAGTACCATGGGCCCAAAGAAACTCCCAGTGCCACTTCTTTGGTAAAGAAAATGAACACTGTGAAATGAAGAAATAAAAAAAATATGATAGTGAAAGTGAGAAACACGATGGAGTTTAAGAGTGTAGCAGGCATGCAGGGAGTGTGAGGCATGCAGGGGTTAGCATGCATGCAGGGAGTGTAGCATGCATGCAGGGGAAAAATTTGCAGGCCAAATTTGGGGAGGGGAGTGTAGCAGGCATGCGGGGTGTAGCATGAATGCAGGGGGTGTAAAGGGATGCAGGAGTGTAGCATGCATGCAGGGAGTGTAGCATGCATGCGGGGGGGTAGCATGCATGCAGGGAGGGACAGGCATGCAGGGGGTGCAGGCACAGGGGTTAACATGCATGCAGGGAGTGTAGCAGGTATGCAGGGAGGGGCAGGTATGCAGGGAGTGTAACAGGTATGCAGGGAGTGGCATGTAGGGAGTGTAACAGGTATGCAGGGAGTGTAGCATGTATGCAGGGAGTGTAGCATGTATGCAGGGAGTGTAACAGGTATGCAGGGGGAGGTGCAAGGGTATGCAAATGTAACATGGGGGGTAAAAGCAGGGAGTGTAGGGCATGTTAATTGCAAAGGGGGGGTGTAGCATGTATGCAGGGAGTGTAACAGGTATGCAGGGGTGTAGCAGGTATGCAGGGAGTGTAAAGTTTTAGGGAGTGTAGCATGTATGCAGGGGTGTAACAGGCAGGGAGGGGGTTAGCAGGCAGGGAGGGAGTGTGAGGGAGGGAGGGAGTGTAGCAGGCATGGGAAAGGCCCCCCGGGTAAGGACTTGGTACCTAAGTCCTTTTGGAGGGGGTTCCCCCTTTAAAAAATTAGGGTCTCTTCCCTTCCCCTCTTCCCCCTCTCCCATCCAGCAACATCAGTTTAATAAAGGTAATGCCACATTCAGTTCATTCATTTGTGCATGTAAATCTATCTTTAAGGCCCCCCCAAAATTTTTTTTTTCCCAAACCCGGGTTTTTGAAACGGATTAATTTAATTTCCATTATTTTTTATGGGGGAAAAAAGTTTTGGTTTTTGCGTTTGGTTTTGGTCCATTTGGGCGGATTAAAACCGAAAACCGGGATGACTGTTTGGGGCACCTTTCCGGGGATAGCACTCCGAAAAATGTGACTGGCAATCTTCTGCCTCATGTCCCCCCACATCACCAACAAGCTGCAATTCCTTTAGTCTCTGCCGCCTACTGCTCCGTATCCAAGAGCAACTCATGCTAGTGTGTTCACCTTCGCAGAACACGCATATTTTTTTCGGTGTCTCTGAGGTTCTGTTGGGGGCCTTGTCTTAGACACTTCTTTGCCATGTACAGTGGTCCCCGGTTTTCTGTCCCCAAACTCGAACATTTATGTAAGTGTATTTTCGTAAGTGCTGTTGCAAGTGTATTTTGGGGGTCTGAAATAGACAACCTACGTGACATTATTTCTTAAGGAAAAATTGTTGGTAATGCCACTTGAGCAGCATTCTGGCTTTTGGCCCGGGGGCCCTGCCCCCCAACGTTTTTTTTATGATTTTTAAATTGACCCCCAGTTTTCAAGGTAACTAACTGTTTGTTTATGTGAGATGGCAGTACTTCTCTCTCACCTATGCTCAAATAAAAAACAGTCCCCAACCCTTCAATAATTTGCTGTATTGTAAACCGGTTAGCCCTATACTAAATGTAACTTTTTACTGTAGTGCTAGCTAGTTTCCTGGGGTGTCTGACCCATCTATTCTCGCTACCCCAATCATATGATCTTTGAGACTATTTGTGAAGCTAAACTTCGTTTGGAACTTCTCAAAGCTCTGGGCATGGGGCAAACCCAAGATCGGTCAATCGATAAAATATAGCTATCTTTATCCCTCTGTGTTGCCAAATGCATCCTTTAGTTGATCCTTGGCAGGAAATTAATATCAGTGGTTTGGTAATCCGGACCAAGTCCAGGGCTTTACCCTTGAGCTGTGAACGTAAATACTGTTGTTTGGTGGCATTCGACAAATCATCCCTGTCATCTATCTGAGCTTTAAACATCCCGAAAGCAATGTACTCTTGTCAAGGTTCCGTCGAACATTGGTAGATTTAATGTGGCAATCTGGGTAACACTCTAGAAGGACTGTGGGCCTGTGCGCCCTGTACTATTTTTATTTCCCCTGCTGTATCAGCCTTCAATGTTTTGATTAACTGTTTGCAGAGTTTCATCTCCACTTTACATTCAGCCTCGTGGTCGTCGTATTCCTTCTGAATTGCCTCAACCATATCCTCAGACTCATCTGCTGCAAGGGCTCCCCTCATGACGTAGATAGGCTGTCTCATAAGCTTCTATTTTCCTCTCAAAGCTCTAAACACTTTTCTAGATCTTCACAATCTACATCTGCATTTTGTCTGATATTGTGGCACTCCCTATACGCCTGATTAAGCGTCTCTTGTGGGCACTCATAGATCGCTTTAGCTGACTTAGAGATAGGGCAGTTTCTTTCTGAGTCTCATCCGTCATTGTTGTGGTTTAGTTAAGAGTGTGTTACTAATTAATTAACCCACCCCACAGCACGATACAATATTAGGTGAGAATAAGCGAGTCCCCAAAACTCCTCAACAAGCTTAATAATGACTTTCTTTACATATGTTGACTTGACTTAATTAAATGTACTCTGTTAGCCCTCAAACCCAACTAATATGTATATTGTTGTTTGAAAGCTTAACCTAGCAATTTCCTGTACACATCAGTAAATAGTTACAGGACTTAAACTAGCCTCTGGTGCAAATCACAAATTAAAATGAGTCAAATACAATAAAATTCACACAGTAAAATATGTAGTCTTTGCAAATTAATTTCACTTGGTTAACACCAAATAAATTCAGTAATTCAACTTATAAACAGTAAATAAATAATGTTGTGTTCAGCTTGTTTAATTGTGTAGTTAGTTGGAGAAGGTAAATCCTAGCCTAACTTTATATAACTATTGAAATTAGTGTGCAACTAGCCTAAATCTAGCTTGCAATTTCCCTGTAAGTAATTAAATATACAAGTTTCCTACCCTGGCTTACCTGTAATCACTGTAAATAAATAAACTCACAAGCTTAACTAGCCTGCCTGTAGATTACTATAAATAGATTAAATTTACAAGCAACTAACCCTACTCTGGCCTGCCTATAAATTACTGTAAATAGATTAATTTTACAAGCTTAACTAGCCTACTCTGGCCTGCCTATAAATTACTGTAAATAGATTAATTTACAAGCTTAACTAGCCTACTCTGGCCTGCCTGTAAATTACTGTAAATAGATTAAATTTCTGAGTAGTTAGCTTAACCTAGCCTGTGTAAGTCTTTGGGCCTGGGTGTGCTAACTTAACCTAACAGATAATGCCTGGTACATTAACTGTGGCCTAGCTAATTAAGACTAATCTGTCTGCTAAACTAGCTATTCCACATCTCGGTTATCGAAGGACCATACAGAAATTTGCCTGACTCTCCTTGAAAGCTGCCCTCTGGCAAGCACTGTGACACCGACACTCTGAGAAGCTTCTCTCAGACTTACAAGTGGCTTATGGACAGAACTTCTAGCTGACTGCAGTGAAAAATTCCCATCTACATGTACACTAACAAGGGTTTAACTTACTTGATGGTGTAGAATATGTCTCTCTGTCTTCCAAATTCCTAAGCTTTAGTCCTCTTTGGACTCTTCCCTTGAAAGAAGCGTGCCGGGAAGCCTTAAATCTGCAAGATTCAAGAGGTATTAGTGTCCTGCTTTGCACTCAGAACCACCCAATCACTAGGGCATATCCTCTAAGCAATATAAGCAGCATGGAACACTAGCTTCCAGACTTCTACTCAAAGAGGACGCTGGTACCTGCTAATAAGCATCCCACGGCTCAAGACCCACAACAAAACCCACCTACGTTTTCCCCAGGAAACTGGCCAGATACTGAGGTAAAGGAGGTAAGATCCTACTGTATTGGGTCTGGATGGAGAAGGATATCTTCAGTACTTGAGCGTCTTCTCCGAGTCCCCAGGACTGATGTTGGTAGTCACGTGGGGATGGTGGGGGCTGAGGTCTAGTCTGACAGAAAGAACTAGCTCTCTCTCCCGCTTAGATTCAAGTGTGGAGCTGCTAGTTCTCGTTAGCTAACATAATCTAATGTTCCTATTCAGGCCTTAAAACTACCTATGTTAAGGTGCTAGAGCTACATTATTAGTATCTAACGTTGCCTCAATAATCCTAATATTAGTTACTAACTGTACAAACTTACCTAGGCCTTCCTAGGACAGTAAATCTATCAATTAACATGTGTAATCTCTCTACCTCCGCCAACTACTGTGTTTGTTTGGGTGGGAGAGTGGGTTCCTGAACTCAGAGGACCTATCCGTGGTATGTTTAAGGCTCCATACGGCTCACTTACCCTATGGAACTGAGCGACTCAAAAAGTTTCCACACTGTGGGACTTTGATATAAATTTTCACAATACCTGAGCTAGCAAGAGTTACACCAAGCAACAAAAGTGGTTGTAAAATTAGCTTAGTGTAAGCTCTATAGTTGTAATGTTGGACCTGTAGCATGCAAGGAACACACTTTCAGTCCCTGACCTTTTTTTTGCTTATTCACAAGTATCTCTATTTGATGAATTATTTTTTAATATTTCACATATTTTTAAAAATCATATGATGTGTACATTAAAATATAAAAGATTTAGTATTCTGACTGTAAAATAATGAATTTTTAGTCAAAATGTTTAATTTTAGCGTTAAGCAGGAAATTGTCCGAAAAATTGTAAATTATCAACATATAATTCACACAATCTTCCACAATAAGCCCATACTTTCTAAACAGAAACAGCATGGCATGATATTTTTCTATAAAAGTTCAAGTACAAATTACCCAGTGGATTTTGCCTATAATTTCAGTAATCTGTTAAATTGGGGTCCATTATATCTAGGGTTTACACTATTTCACTGGGTACAAAGTACCTGGGTATAATGAACGAGTCTTCCTAGAAGTACACTTTGCTAGGGTTAATTTTTTTTTAAGACACTGGCCATCTTCAATTGAGGCAGGATGACCCAAAAAAAAACCTTCACCATAATTAACATTATCACTGTCTTGCCAGAGGGTTAATATGCACATAATACACTGCATTCATTATTAACTCCTAAAGCGTCCATGCCATAATATAACAGGTCTGAAGTCAGTGTCCATGTCATAGTATTACACCATGAGCTCAGGTGACTCTGATAAGCTGAGTGGTAAATTTGGGCCTAGATATGAGACAATGGGTCTATGCGGTAAGTGTGCACCATAAAAAAAAAATCCTGCATCACGCAGTGCATGATGAGAAAAATGGTGACTGTTTTGGTTTAAAACAGTGACTACGATGTATTTTCAGATGGTTTTTATGGCTGTATTCTCGGTTTCTTGGTATCATTTGATAGAATGGGAATAATATTACAGAAATAAAGATGATTTTAATTGGTTTCTGGAATGGAAGTACGTAGCTTGAAATTGAGCTCAAAATGGCGGAAATATTCAATTTTGCCGATATTTCAAAGTAAACAAATCACGTCACTCATTCAATGCACATCTAACTGGTTGGTGTAATGTGTGTTCACGAATGCGCTGACATTATTTATACAATTACAGTGGACCCCCGGATTTCGTCAATAATTCTTTCCAGAAGGCTGTTCGAGTGCCGTTACCGAACAAATTTGTTCCCATAAGGACGAATGTAAATTAGATTAGTCCGTTTCAGACCCCCAAAAATACACTTACAAAAGCACTTACAAAAATACACTTACATAATTGTTCGAGTTAGAGCAGTACGAAATCCGGGGTCCACTACATTACAATAATGCATAACAGCAATTCTTCTATTTTTTGTGTGAATAAAAATTCAAAATGGAATTCATGTGTAAAGCCTGGACCATAACTAATGAACAGAGGAAATGTTATTTTAGTGCTGGGAATGCCCCCACTGTTTATTCTGGACCCTATTTTGAAACTGGAATATTTTTAAATCTGTGTGAAAATGGCTAAATTACCAATTTCTGATCGCTTTATTGGATAGCTGAAATAGTTGACTGGCCAGTTTCTTGTGCTTAATCGATAAAATGGAACCATACTAGCAAAATAGCTAAGAATTTGGTAGACTGGAACAATGTAATTGACCTCAAATATGACTCAAAGTGGGAAAAATCACCAATGCGTACATATCACTGACACAGCAAAATTTGTGAAAGCCTAATTTTGTAAGTTTTCCATCAAATTTTGTACTTTTTATTTTATTACCTTCAGAAAAACATTCTCTACCCTTCCATAAGAAAATATAATTTTTTTAAAAATTCTTGGACACTTTACAATTTTCAGATTGGGGCTCTGGACACTTAACCCTTTCAGGGTCCGTGCCGTAGTTCTACGGCTTTGAGTTCAGGGTCCAAACCGTAGTTCTACGCCATGAGCTCAGCTCACTCCAGATAACATGTGAGCGGTAAATTTGGGCCTAGATATGAGAGAATACATCTATGTGGTAAGTGTACACCACATAAAACAAATTCTGCAGAACACAGTGCATAATGAGAGAAAAAAAACTGAGACCGTAATTTTCGATTAAAACAGCAACTTTGCAGTGTTTTTCGTATATGTTTTATACAGTGGACCCCCGAGTAACGAACACCCCGGAAATCGTACAATTATGTAAGTATAATATTGTAAGTGCTTGTGGAAGTGTATTTTTGGGGTCTGAAATAGACTAACCTACGTGACATTATTCCTTAAGGGAGTAAATTCGTTCGGTAATGGCACTTGAGCAGGCTTCTGGAATGAAGTTTTTACGTTACTCGGGGGTCCACTGTAGTTGTATTTGCGATTTCTTGGTCACATTTGATAGAATGGAAGATATATTACAGAAATAGAGATGATTTTGATTGGTTTTAGTACTGGAAATGGCTTGAAACTGAGCTCAAAGTAGCAGAAATGTTAAATTTTTGCTGATGTTCAAGAGTAAACAAATGACCTCACACGTCTAATACGTGCCAGCTGGTGGGTCTAATATACGTTCACAAATGTGGTGATATTATTTGTACAATTATTACAATATTGCATAACAGTAAATCTTCCATTTTTTGGTTTGAATAAAAATTCATTATGTGAATAAAAAATAAAAATGGAATTCATTTGTAAAGACTGAAAACGTAACTAATGAACAGAGGAAATGTTAGTTTAGTGCCAGGAATGCCTGCATTGTTTATTCTGCACCCTATTTTGAAATTGGAATATTTTGAACTTTGAGTTAAATTGGCTAAATTACCAATTTCCAATCACTTTATTTTGTAGTTGAAACAGTTGACTGGGCAATTTCTTGTGCTCAATCGATAGAACAGAAGTAATACTAGCAAAATAGCTAAGAATTTGGTCGACTGGAATAAAATGGGAGTCAAAGTTGGCAAAATCGCCAATGCGTAAATATCGCTGAAGCATCAAAATTCGCGAGCATAATTTTGTCAATTTTCCATCAAATTTAGTACTTTTTATTACCTTCAGAAAGATTCTCTACCATTTCATAAGAAAAAATAAGAATTTTTTTTTTTTTTAAATTCTTGGACACTGGTGCACCCTCTGAAATTTGGCCTCTGGACCCTGAAAGGGTTAAGGGGTTAATCCCACTGCTTGAAGACATTGCAATATGTTGATTTGCATTACCACATGCTAAATTGCACCACTTATCAATAAGACACCAAACACAGGTAGAGAGAATCAACCTAGTTATATCATGGTTGTTATGTTATTTTCCCCTATTTATCCTCAAGGTTCTACATGTACTAGCATAGGGTATTTACTTACAAGGTCTTAGGGTAAAAGGAGGACATTTATAGGCTAAAAGATACTTACTCAGGTTTAGCTGCTGCATCTGAAAACTTATTGGTCCTTTCACATTCCTCTCAAAGGTTATTTAAACCAACATTATAAAAATAGAGCTATATTAAGAAGTATATACATATAATATACAGGTCTCCACTCCTAAACATATAATCAGCCTTTCCCAAAGCACATGGCTCAGCTGCCACCTTCAACTCTCTTTTTCTCAACATTTCTTAACCCTCCAGTGTCTTGATACACTGAAGATCACTGAATGTCATAGTAACATCGATCTACAACCTTCCCCATTACCTTTTGGGCACTCATTCAGCCCTAAAGCCAAGTTAAAATCAGCACCTACAACACCAGCTCACTCCAGCCGCCATGTTTTTCTCCAGGAGGGATTGTCTGAAAACCACAGTCTCTCTAAGCTCCTCCCCCTCAAACAAGAAAACATCACTTTGCACATCTCTCAACATATCTTATGTTATTACAATGAGACATGCAACTTATAATTATTACTTAATAAAATGTGTGCATTATTTATATAACCTATTATATTGAGAAAATCAGTTTAATCCAGCTCTTAAGTTTTTAAGGCTGGCCAAGCCTTTTAAACTCAACCCAAGCAGTACTTCTGATTAATTCAATATAATTAGGTATTCATGTTATTTAATTACAACAATACATGCTGGGTTCCAATAGCCCCCATAACAAGTCCATAATACCCCATAACACCCCCACCTCCAGACGGAGTCTTATAAAGACGGAGTCTCACAAAAGCTAGCAGTGTCCCGCAGGATACGGCTAGGGAAAAATAAGGTCTTAGCCTAAAGGTGGTAGTAACACTACTAGAGGTTTTACATATACCACAGCACCATAATTACTCTTCACTGTACAGTTATACAACAAGGTGACATACAACATGGCAATCTACAAATCTCATGGCTCCACTGAACCTTCCCAGAATAAACATGCAATTTCGCCCTTAACATACACCATACAAAACCCGTGAATGGAACAATACTAGAACAGAGTGCAGAGGTTATTAGAAAAACAGTTCAACCACATCCACATACTGAAGGGTGTAACCATTAACTACTTTAGTGGTTACTAACATAATACATTTTTACAATGCAAGGACTACACACAAAGCCCACTGTGAAAGCCAGCACCGACAGGCCTGTGCCTCCGCTGCAGTAAATCCAGCAGGCAACTGGTACTCCAGGATGGCATCTTCCTGATCAGGAGATGAGAGTAGAGCCAAACCCAGAGCAGTCAGGTATACCCCAGGCAGAAACTTCACAAAAAACATGTCAAGGTGTCTCTTACGTGGTGGCCGAACCAAAAAGTGAGACTCTCCAGTCAACACCCAAAATCCTTAAAATGGTCAGGCACATACCCCATCTTCCGAGGACCTCACTCCATACAGATCCTCCAACCTTATAAGGAGGAACTGCTATAGTACATGGAGGAGATACACGGGACCACTCAGGCAACCGTTGGACCGTTTCGTACTTAGAGCACACCAAGACACAAACAACATACCTCCCTGGACTTCTCATGTCACCGAAGGTTGTCAACTCCGCCTCAACTCACAATATTTGATACCCTGACTCCCTTTCTTGTCTGGCTCCAACCATCTCCTTCACAGTTGAATGGCTGGTAGGGAGCACTCAGGCCCGCCAAGAGTTCACCACTGCAAAAACAACAAGGTCAGCACAAGACAAACACTATGTACTAAGCATGCACCATTTATCTACATGAAACATCTAGAAAGAACCTCAGCAATCACAGACAAAGCCCATCTTAAGAGTCTGATTCGGGTCACCATACATAGGAACAGGGTGAAGCAATCCTGGGACATATACAGATGCAGAATAGACAACCCACAGTGAAAAATTCCTTTCCTGTGGCAAAATTACCAATTCTGCAACCTCTTGCAGTACAAACACAAACCCCAAGACATCTTCCCGCACCCTGGCTGTGTACATCAAGCTTACAAAAATACTTTCACGTTCCATCTCCCACAATAATTTTGAATACTCAATGAACTCAATTGATTTTACACACATGGAAATTGTATTGGCACCCAGGCCAGGAATATCACATCTTCCTGCCTCATGCTTTACTTTATCTAATACTTTTGCATCTTTTAAGACATCAGCATCCAACTTTCTAAGCCAGTAAACTTTAGTTGTTACATGTACTTTGTGGCAGTCAGTGCATTTGCTCAGGGTGCCATTGAATTTGGGAACCATGAAGCATGGGAATGCCCACTGACTCTCACTAAGCACTACACATGGGTAATGAAAGAATTTCACTTCTTCCTCCATCTCCCTGTTTTCATGCAGATTACTCACACACAAATATTGTCGAATTGGCTCAGCTTCCATATCAACTTCTTCATCAAGTCGTGACTTTACCCCTTTAGTGACATCCCAAACTTTTACAAGGTTACACGGTGGCTGAGCCAACTCTCCAACACTTTCCTTAGAAAGACCAAACATGTTTTCTCCAATCTCTCTCATAAACATGGAATTTCTTAAATACTTTTCGGTCATTACATACAGATTATTATTTTGCACCTCTTTATATATTGGATCCACTGAAACATTGGTCACTCTAGGTTTCTGATATAATGCTAAATCCTCTAACCAGTTACTGTATACATTATTCTTACACCTTTTCTGCTCGGGTGTGTGGGTTATATATCTTACACTTGAGAACTTTCCCCACACCATGGTCAGCTCACAGCAACTTTCCATACAGTATTTCACGTGAACTGGCTCCAATGCCAGCACCTCATCTCCAGCCTCCAGAGCATTATGGTCCACGTTATGGTCCCACTTCATCATTTGGATCTGGTTGATGGGTACTTTCACTGGTACCATCCATTTCATACAAGCCAAACAGTATCTGAAACTGAGAAAAAGCTCCGAGGGGGAAGCATCACCATTCTCCCCAAGCCAATAGCTCAGAGATTCCAGAGTGCTTCCCCACTCAGCAGTTACAAAGAGAGGGGTCCTCTCATCCCAGATGTTAGTATTGTCTATACTACAGGCTTGCATCATTGTCTTTAGGGTCTGATGGAAGTTCTCTGGTTTCCCTTGAGATGGAGGGTAATAGATAGCTGAAAAGTTAGGCTCTACATGAAAAAAGAACCTCATCAAAGCCCTTAAGACTACATGAGCTGTCATCTTATATAGAGGGGCGGTTTCCAGGTACCTGGTAGTAGAGCAATTTGTTGTGAGTAAATAATCATTTCCCATTCTGGTCCTTGGGATTGGACCAACTACATCTACTATCAGCTTGCTGAAGGGTCCACCTGGTGCTGAAATAAGCTGAAAGGGAACAGGTTTAATACATGGACAAGGTTTCCCTCTAAATTGACAGACATGATAGGTCTTACTATATTCTTCCACAGTCTCCCACAGCTGAGGCTTGAAGGAATGCCTGGAAACCTTGGACATCATCATCATTTGGTGACAAAACACTTGTTCTCCTTCCCTTGGTACTACAAACAGAGGCAACTTCTCTGTAAAAGTTTCCTCTCTGAAATGAAAGCACTTATTAAATTGTGAAACTGCTTCCTCAGCCACAGCTGAGGCTCTGCTCAGTGTGACATCATTCTCCTGTACAGAAATTAAATGCACCTTAGTAGATGCAGCTTCTCTCACACTCCTGAACTGATTTATGCTCCAATCATGCTCAGCTCTGGCTGGAACATCCCTTTCTTCAGTTGACTGCAGTTCAACATCAGAAAACAGTGTTTCCAGACTTAAGCCCTCATCATCCTCATGAGAAATATCATAAAGACTGTTGATAGCATGATCATGAGCCATACTTCTCATGGTGGAACCAGTAGGGAGAATGTCTGGAAGGGTCTCTCTAGCCTTCTCCTCCCAAACTTTGGGAATTGGTTCCCCCCTTACTAGATGTTCCTCACTGTCTAACAGGCCCATTACATTATTTCCTAATAAGAGGTCAACACCCTCAAAGGGAATCTCATCTGAAATACCTACAGGGAGATAGCCAACTTGGTATGCGGATTCTACCCATAACTTGTGTACAGGTGTTCTTATGGTCGAACCCGTAATACCCTTCAATAATATATCTTTCCCAGTATAGGTATCATTTGACACTGGCAGCACTCCCGCACGTAGCAAGGAGTAGGTGCTACATCCATCTCTCAAGGACAACATGTTCTCAACCCTGCCCACATCCTTGTGCAAGGCAACTGTAGACTTACTAGCAAAAACCCGCATCCTGGGGTCTAATTCTAAGGGTTCCTCCTCACCTTGCCTTGAAGACCTAATGCAAGCCACCGGATGTGTCTCTGCAGTTAGGGTTCCCTGGGATTGTTCCTCCTTTCTCTGATCTTGCTGTTTATGAAAGCAGTGTGACCAGTACTACTGGAGGTTGCCTGCAGATCAGGGAGCGACACATCCTAGGCATTTTCGCAGATTCGTCCACCACCATTATTAGCTGAAAGACTACTGTACAGTTAGTGTTCTTGTCCATTCAGGCAGTTTTGTTAAGCCTGGCTCAGGTAGACAATAGCAAAGGCTGACAAGTAGAAATAAATACACAGGTAGCAGAGAAGCCTTTTAATACAATGTTACACTTAAAACTGGGCTTTATCAACTATCATAGTTGATAAAGCCCAGTCTTGGGCAAAATGCTGCATTAGAAGGATTCTCTGCTACCAGTTCAAGCCTGGCTCAGTTAATTCTGGAGGTGCCATCTTGGTGGTGTACATCAAGTAAGGTAAGAGGTGGTTTCTAGGAAACAACAGCTACTACCCCTCACAGTGGATGACAGTGGTTCAGGGAGGGTATGTGGTGTCTTTCAGTTTAGTCTAAGAAATGCACCTTACTTATTTACCTCATGATAACTGAGAGAGAGACTCACTCTCCTGGATCACAAGCGTATACCCTGTCCCGACCCCAGTGCTTTCTTTTCAGCAAGTAAAATATGCTATCTTGAGGGAAAGAGGTCTGTCATTCAATATGGCAGTGAATCAGCTCCATCTGCAAGATGGTCTACCATGATTATCCTACTCCAGAGCTGCCTGATCCTCCCAATGCCTAGTAGACATTTTAACATTGTCATCCCAGTGTTCAACCCTTGTGAAGTTGTCCTCTTCCATGTTTCTATTTCTTTGCTGTCTGCAATTCCTACGTCTACCATCTTCCATCTCTCTCTCTCTCCATAAAGCCTTCCTCAGGTGTGTCTTTGATGCCACCTTCACAGTCACAAAAACTAAAAAAAAACTAGCAGTGTCCAAAACTCCCTGTCAATTTCTTGTCCCTTCATGCCTAGCATTTTCTACAAGTATACTGCACCCACTGACTCATCTTACATCTGTGACAATTGCAGAAATACATTCACTCTCCATAAAAATACCATACTTACTCACTGTCTCAATCTTAATTGGCAGTAATTAAAATAAAATTCAGCGTGTGGTTGAACTTTGTTAAGAAAGTACCAAAGTGTTACGTGGCTGTATTCCTACAGTCTGACAGTGTATACTATTATGCACACTATTGTTTGTACTTCAACCTTACTTCAAATAGTCACTCACTCAACTTCTACTGTCTCCAGGGTCATAATTGCCAATTCAAACTGAAGTTTGCTGTGTAACATTTGTCAAGTAAGATTCCTATGTTTAGGCTGTATTCCTCATCAATTCATTGACAGTGTATACTATTTATAACACTATTGTTTGTATTTCTTAAGAGCTACATTTATTCCTCTGGTCCAAACTCGAGTGGAGTCCCACACTAGATTTTAAGTCTCACATTGTAAAATCTTACAATGTGTCCCCTAACACACTCCTTGAACTCGCATCAACACTATTTGCATGCCAAACAATAGCAGCTGAGTTTGGTGACACCCATATCCATATGATTCAATACTACAACACTACTCTTTTTCTTATAACTTTTAAATTTCACAATTGGGTTTGACACTGGCAATAGGTGGTTTTCACATAGCTGATGATGGGGTGTGTTAGTGAGATAAGGTGTTTTTTAACAGTAGTTTTGAAAAGGGTGGTTGAGTCCTTGCTACGTGCGGGAGTGGGTTTTCGATGGGAAACTCTGGCAATTCTACTTTTTTATTTTTTAAAGAAAGAAGACCTCTGACCAAGACACTTTTCAATCTCATTATAGATCCATCACTTGCCAAAATCTAAAAGTCGCTGGAACACCTGCTTAACAAACATCAAATGTGGCACTTATAAACCTGCCCAAAAACTCTAGAACAGCAGACTCAACCACCCTTTTCAAAACTACTGTTAAAAAACACCTTATCTCACTAACACACCCCATCATCAGCTATGTGAAAACCACCTATTCTCTTTTTTGTATCGTGAACACATCCAAAACAAAATAGACTTACTCTCAATATCTGTAATTCTCCCTATTTTACACTTACACTCACCCAAATGACTGTAAACAAAATTCCTAATATAGTTATTGCCTAATTAATCTTAAGTTAGTAAAGTGGACTAATGTAATGTAAATTAGATTAGTCCTTTTAGACCCCCAAAATTACACTTACAAAGCACTTACAAAAATAAACTTACATAAAAGGGCGAGTTTGGAGACTATTGTAAACCGGGGATCCACTGTACTAAGTTTGCCTTAAATACTCAGCCAATATAGGAGCTTTTATAGAAACAGTGTATCATGCCGAGATAAAACCATTCCCATTACCAAATTTACAAACTGTAATATTGCTATATGTTTTGTACTACCTCTCTATTATCAATCTAATTAATGATAATCACTTCAGTTACCTAACTTTTACATCAATATGCAATAATGTATATTAAAATGTACTGCTCCATAACCTGTGCCAATAGAGAGTAAGAATTAGGATTAGTCTGCCCGAAATGCCTAGGCATGCTAGTGGCTTTCTTTGTAATTAATATTTTATAATACGTAAACCACACATTGTAAGCTTTGCAAGGAAATAAACATTTTCATTTTCAATTGGGTTTTCAAAAGAGAAGTTTTTCCATGTACATAAGTCACAGATGAAAGTAGATATGACTGAGTAAATAAGTCACAAGGAGGAGGACTATGTGAAACACACATTATGCTGCACATAAATCACATAACACAGTAGAAGTACAGTGGACCCTCGGTTTTCGTCGATAATTCTTTCCAGAATGCTGTTCGAGTGCCATTACCAAATGAATTTGTTCCCATAAGGACGAATGTAAAATAGATTATTCGAGTTGGAAGCTGTATGAAAACCGAGGGTCCACTGTACTAGTTATTAAAGGATTCTAATACTAATAATCTTTGTAAATAAACTACCATTTACAACAGCTAGAGAATTTAAAGAACAGATAAGGAAGATAGATAATTATACCTTGAAAACTCTGAAAATCTACAACAAAATATTATCCTTTCCACAGATTTCAATCTTCCAAATGTGAAATGGAAGATGGTAAACAAGAGCAGCATACCAGAATTGGTGCCTGGACGCATGTTAGCTCAACAAATACATAGGGACCTAATGGAGTTACAAATACAAATAGTAATTTCTTTCTTTTCTGTAGTATACAGGTAATGTAGTTCTACAAAGACTGTTTTGAACCAACAGATAACAGAACTAATGAGCGAGAACTATCTCCCTCACAGAACAAATGAGAATGGCCATTCAGTAAATTTAACTTCAACAATCAGAGAATTAACCAAGACAAAGTAAACAAAGAACTATTAGACATATCCTGGGAAACAGTCATAAGCACCTAACCCACAGTGGTGCATGGAAGTCAAATAAGCTTACAAAAGAAGTATAAAATGTTTCACTGAACAAGCTTACAGAACAGAACCAAAGTGGTGGATGTAGATTTTTTTTTTTCATTAACTCTAACTGCCCTATCTGACATAAGCACTAATTCATAGAATTAGGAAAAGAAATAGAGAACATTCCATTCATGCAGCACTGGGGGTTGGATTCACGGAGTTCCTTATTCATTCATGAAAAAGTGCGAAGTACCACTAGCATGAGCACTCAAGTGTTCTTTGGAAAGAAGAGCTTCGGTCTACATGAAATACCAGAGGCCTTAAAAAGTATAGAGACAACTCCTCTGCACAGAAGAGGAAATACAGTGCTGGCAAAAAATTACAAACCAGTGGCACTAACATCACTTACCATCAAAATCTTTGAAAGGGTGATCAGATGCCAAATCACAAATGTTAAAGAAAGCATGGTCTATACAACCCAAACCAACATGGATTTAGCGTGAAACTATCATGTTTGTCACAGTTGCTGAACCATTATGACAAGAATATGGAAGCTCTGGAAGAAAATAAAAAAACAGACATGGTCTATACAGATTTCACAAAAGTAATTGGCAAATATAATCAGGGAGTGATAGCACATAAAATGAGGTCTTCTGGTATAATGAAAAAAGTAGGCAAATGGATATTAAATTTTTTGATGAATAGAACAAAGCAGCAGCAGTAGTATTAGCAAGCAAAATAAAATCTAACCTTAGCAAAGCAAAAAAAAAAAAGTCTCAAGTCCCCCAAGGTGACTTTACTGTTTTTTATCCTCATAACAGACACACCAATGAAAAGAGGCATTAAGCCACTTTGGAAAATTGCAAGAGGACAGAAGCAAAGTGTTCCTTTAGGCAGTAGGCCATAACATGGAGCTCAATGGTGACAAAATTCAACTGCACAGATAGGAAAAAATGAACTCAAAAGGGGCACTGTATGCAAAACACAGGAGGATCACTGTCATGATATCTTGTATATATTTCATCTCTTTGATAATACGACCTTGCTGGTAGTATATTCGTTATTAGCTAAATCGAAGCTACTGGATCTTGGTATTATCATCTTATTCATCCTTCATCATAAATCGGTGTTATTTTACTAGACTTGTATATATTTAATATATCTGGGTATAAGTTTTATATGTAAAGCATGTAATTGCCAGTACGCAGTTTACGCATGTTGTTTGGTCATGACATCACAAGTTGGCGCCAAATGGTTAATTATTTCATCTGATCTGACGTGACTTGTAGTGCACTAGGATTTGTCTAGGCAGTGTCTCACTTGACTTAGCAGAGAGAGCACCTATTCTCTGACTAAGGATATTGTAGCTGTTCTTACACTATTAAGTTAGAGGCTTGTACCTAGCCTGGACGTGGGAATAAGGATCCACTTGATCATTGGATTTTGATCTACTTTACTGTGTTAGCCAGAACTATTCTCCTGAGAGATACCCCAGTGAATTATCTTTGAAAAGACAGCCTTACAGAAACCGTATTTGTGTTTATCTGTGCATTGTAGTAGTATTTTCTTATTTTGTGTATTGTATTTCACTAACGCTGAGGGTTTAGTGTTTAAGAATAATGTGTTAACTTCCTTAGAAACTTAAAGGAACCTTAAACAGTGCTTCATTAATTTATAATGTATATATATTTATAGTATACTTATCCAACAAAAGCTATTTCTAATTTAATTAAATTAAATTGATTTTTGTTGAAGTTTCGATTTCCTATCTGTATTCACTTATTTGATACAAATCAAGGAATATTGATCTATATTATGAGTTATAAAGCACTATATACTTTGTCCACTCGTAATAATCACCTAATAAAACAAAAGGGATATGTGAACGACCTGGGTATAACAACGTTAGCTGACCTATCATTTAGAGAAGATGATCAAGCAAATGTTGCAAAAGTTAGAAAAATGATAGGATGGGTAATGAGAGCATTCAGAATATGAAAAATATTGCTAATGGTGACACTATTCAAATTACTTGCGTAATCCCACCTGGGGTACTGTTCAATGTTGTTGACTCCATTCAGGCCAGGATAAAGAGCCGGAACAGCTCCAGAGATCATTTACTTCCTGCAAAGAGACAATAAAGCATTTGAACCACTGGGGATGCCTAAAGAACTGAATGTATTCTTTCTCTGGAGTTGAGAAGAGATGCATGATAATACATACATAAATAACCCACACATAGGAGTACAGTGGACCCCCGAGTTTCGTAAAAACTTCACTCCTGAAGTCTGCTCAAGTGCCATTACCTTAAGGAAAAATATCACGTAGGTTAGTCTATTTCAGACCCCCAAAAATACACTTCCACAAGCACTGACAATATTATACTTACATAATTGTACGATTTCCGGGGTTTACGAAACTCGGGGGTCCACTGTATAAAACTTATGATGATGTTTTGGTCCAACTTGGACCATTAACTAGTTAGACTAGTTTGTGGTCCAGGTCAGACAGAAACTCCGTCATAAGTTTCATTCTTCTATGTGCGCATTACAGTGGACCCCCGGTTATCGGCCATAATTCGTTCCAGAATGCTGTTCGAGTGCCGTTACCGAACGAATTTGTTCCCATAAGGTCAAAAGTAAATTAGATTAGTCCATTTCAGACCCCCAAAAATACAGTTACAAAAGCACTTACAAAAATACTTACATAATTGTTCGAGTTGGGAGCAGGCCGATAACTGGGGTCCACTGTATTTGTGTATTGTTCCAGTTACGGTATTGTGCCTTTTTGTTCTTAATGATGGCTAGCTTTGACTACATGTCTTTAATTTACCAGTAAATCACAGTGATTTTATTAAATGTTTCTCAGAAAGGACAAGTCTGATGGAATTTTGAGGTGAAACTCTGTTATATCTAAAGACTGAAAGTTGTTGCTAACTTTTTTTTCACTTTGCAGAGTTGGCAAGTCTTGTGAATAGTTTAAGCAGTGCATGCAGCAGCCTGCGGGACAGCAGCAGAGACAGCACAGCAGCCAGCACTAATGACAGCACAGCCGTCATTGTTGACAGCAGCATAGGTGATAACAGCAGAGCAGGTAGCAGGCATAGCCTGTCAGACAGTGGCCAAAGCACAGTAGATCGCAGCACGGTAGGTAGCAGACACAGCACTGCTGATACTGTCAACAGTGGCCTCAGCAGCCGTAACATTGACAGCCTAAACAGCAGAAGC
>WNWK01001212.1:227500-247500 GCA_009830355.1 Cherax destructor | reverse complement strand
AAAAGAATCTGCAACTTTACCAACAGTCTGCAGTGACTCTAGCATCTCTTGCAGTGTCAACATCAGTCGATCATCCTCATCATCCTGTACACTGCAGCTGGGAATTTAATTCCTGCAGCTGGTTCGTCCTTATCATTATCAAGGAGTTCATTAATGTCAACTGGCTGCATATCTTCAAATCTCTTACCTGGAACTATCCTTGCCAGATTAACAATCTTCTGATTCTGACTTTCCACTGATGGAAAACATGTAAAATCATTCACCACACTAGCAGCCATATTTTTCTCCAACTATCATTTCTGTTTACATCCCCTCACCCTCTCTCACACTCTTCCCTGAACTGCTAAGACAATGGAGTTTTCCAATGAATAGCGGGGAAAGGGAGGGGTGTCTTCTGCAGCTCTCCTTAATGGTAATATGTGCCACCAATGGAAATGAATTCCACTCTGGCACATCTCAATGGAAATTGGGCATTTCAATTGGAAATAAAAACTAAATTTAAAATGCAGAATATAAAAAAATGTGAGTTATTATAACATGACTTAGGGTATCTACTGCACCCTCAAAATGGCTTCTGAAAAGGGTAGTGTACTGTTTGGTAAAAAGACTGAGTTTTTTGAAGGAGGGGTGTTAATATTGCAGTTTTATAACTGTAGTGTAAAGCACCCCTCTGGCAAGACAGTGATGGAGTGAATGATGATGAAAGTTTTTCTTTTTTGGGCCACCCTGCCTTGGTGGGAATCGGCCGATGTGTTAATAAAAAAGAAAAAAGAAAAAAGAAAGTGGACATATTAATGCATGTACAGAGACGAGTCTTAAAAATACCAAGAAATTATAACACTGGTATACCAAGTATGCTTGATATACCCATACCATCAGAGAAAGATGTAAAGCAAAGAAAATATGATGCAAGCCCAAATTTGATAAGATTTTATTTACCTGTTTAAAGAGAGAGAGGAGATGGAAGGTGAAACTTAATGCTAATAAAGGCCTCTTTTTGCTGCACGTGTCCTTTTTAACAAGTGGCAAAGTTAGTAAGGTACTTCACAATATTTTTATGTTAATGTAGGCAGGATTCTTTTTTTCCATCTCTCTCATTGTCTTGGCTTGGAATGCCTGGAAAATCCAGGTTAATAAAACTGCTTGGATTATAACCACATCGGACCCTAACTCGATGCTTACCTGAAAGTGATTTTGGGGTTCAAGGCTCTTCCAATATGGTCCCTGGCCAGGCTTCCTTGTTGATAACCCAATCAACCAAGCTGTTGGTGCTAGCTGTTCAATGTGTGCTACAGCCCAAGTGATCAGGAACTGACTTAAGGAACTCATCAGATCCTCTCCTGGTAATTCCCCTCATGTTTGAAAGAAGGTGCTTTAATCTTGGTTGTTTTATAAATGAGATACAGGAGAGTACAGATAGGAAGCACGTCTGTCTGGTGCTCAGCAGACGGAGAATCAAGCCTCCACCACGTCTTGTGCTGAATGACCCACTTGGGTTTAGTGCTTAACATGAATTAAACAAACAGTTTATAACTATTGAGTTATCTCTTAGTGTACTATGCTCTTCATTGGGGCGTTTTGCACCATCTGCCAAGCCTCTTGCTTTCATAGGGAGTAGTTTCTGAGGCAGAATTTGGATCACTCATCCAATAGTAAATTATTACATCTTTCTTACCTATGTTCCAAAGAGGACAATTTGGGCGATTACAAGCATTCCCAGTAATTTAGGCATTTTACTAAATTTACACAAGTTGTGATGGTTTTCTGAACTTCCTAAAGATCTGCAGTTTTGTAAATTAGTGTATGGCAATATTCCAGTCTAGAGAATGATTGTATAAAATTCCCTGAACTCATTAGTGTGCTTATACATACAACTTTAAAAAAGAAAACTTTGATGTGGGTATAAATACAAGCCAAAGTTTGTAACTCTAATTTTTTACTGTGGTAGTTGTGTGCTTTAGTGTATATATATCTGTTTCAATGTATATATATATTGTGTTATGGTAGTGTTTTTAAACAAGCCAAATTTTCTTTTTTTTTTTTTTGTCTGATAAGGAACACTGCTGAAGGTCCCACCAGTCAGTGTTCCTGCCTTCTTTTGTTCCTTGATACTTGACTTGTTTGATATATGTAAGCCCCCCGTTGTAACACATCTCAATATAATGGACTTCGGAAATATGGATCAAAATCCTCTGGATCAGCCAATTCAGAAACAACTGAAAGTATAGTGGTTACAGAATTGTCTGTAATTGTTATTATCACGGCAAAAGAAACTCTTCTCTATCTACCCTCAGCTGCAAATACTAGCCACATGCTCCCAATACGTATTGTTCTGGTATAATGAAACTTTACTATAGCGTTAGAGCTAGGTCTAGAGAGAAAGAGACCCCCTTCTGCTGTATAAATTACTAAATGTAAGAAAAAAAGATCTACAGTGGACCCCCGAGTAACGAACACCTCGGAAATCGTACAATTATGTAAGTATAATATTGTAAGTGCTTGTGGAAATGTATTTTTGGGGGTCTGAAATAGACTAACCTACGTGACATTATTCCTTAAGGGAGTAAATTCGTTCGGTAATGGCACTTGAGCAGGCTTGTGGGATGAAGTTTTTACGTTACTCGGGGGTCCACTGTATAAGGTTTTCTTCTTTTTCGAGTCACCCTGCCTTGGTGGGAGATGACCGATATGTTGAAAAAAAAAAAAACTGGCACGGCAAACACTCTCGTGACCATACTTGTCGGGACCATTAGGAACTTAAACTTTTATAGATAGATCTTGCTAACTTGGTTGATTCAACAGCAATCCTTATAACAGACAAACTGACTGTAATTTTTGCTATAACTCTGGAAATTTGTTGGAACACTGCAAAATTAATATATTTCACTGTTGTTGAATAAAGCAACAAAAAAACCAATCCAACCTTAAGGAACTTGTATTATGTAAGGCTAGAATTGTCAACATAGTATCTGAACAATTTGCATTACATGTATTAATTAAAATGAATAGTTATCAATGTAGAAGAAGAAAAAAGAAAATTTGGCTTAATTGCTCTTGCAAAAAAAAAAAAAGCATGAGCACAAATATAAAAACTTTTTTAGAAAAACCTATAAACAAAACAATTTAAACAAAGCTACCCAGTATCTGATAGAGATGTTTGGTGCGAGTGATGGTAACTAAAGCACTGGTTGCCAGACATGTGGTAGAAAGACAATGTGCAGAAAGCAAACTTCATTCACAGAAAACATTTTGCTGTGAGTGGAACTTTGACTTGAAGAAGCTCCACTTAAAGTGAAATGTCATATGCAAATGAAGCCTTACTCACTATGCAGTGCCTTTCAACCATGTCTGTTGGCAAGATTTGCCATCAAACATGCGCCATATACTGGTAGAGAATCTTGCTAGCACCTAGTTGGATATCAGCTGCTAAACATGGACCAATGACTCAAGCAGCAAATGGGCCCTGGCCACGCCCAGCTCCTGGTGCAACCCACGCTTGGCTTGACTCACTGGACGCAAGGCACGAACTCGAGGCCAGCTTTGGTCTCGCACTTATGCTGTATTCTGGGAAGTTACTTTGCTGGGTGTCATGCGAGTTGGTATCGAGGTTGGCATGATACACTGTGTTTGTGGGCTTTTGCAAGCTTCTGGATGTGTACGTAAAAATGCATAAAATAACAAGAACAATGTAAAGCACTTAAGCATCTTCACATCTCTGCCTCTCTCATGGCAGGTGTCATCAGAGTAGCTTCTTGGAATACACAGGAATTTACTTTTCACGATGGAATGAAGATCAAAGTGCTTGACCACACTGAAGACAAGTTATGATGGAAAAATTCAGACTCTATTGTAAAGCAGGAATATGGTCTTAATTTGCAAGAAAAAGATAGAGTTTTTTTTTTCATCCTAACACCTCTGTGAGCAGTTAGAAGTGGACAACTAGTGCAACGTGGCTTAAATAGTCATGTTCCTTGCAGTATGGAACTGAAGATGACTCCTGGCATGATGTTGACGTAGGCTGCACTCTGCTAGCTAGTTCTTTTTTTTTATTTATGACTGAGAAAGATCCTCATGACGATCTTGGCTTGACAAAGGTGTTGACTATATAGTCAGGATTCTGGGTAAAAACTAGTGAGAGCCCTGCCTGAGCTCTCTCACAACTCTGGGGTGCTTGGAGCTAAGATAGCAGACTGGTAATGCTAAGAGCTAAGGTAGAGCATTTATGCTGCTGCTAAAATTTAGGAAAGAGCTATAGTAAGATACTGATGCTGAGAGACAGAACAGAGCAGTAATGAGGTTAAGAGAAGGTTAGACCATTAACAATTGTAGGTTAAGAGAAGGTTAGACCATTAACAATTGTAGGTTAAGAGAAAGTTAGACCATTAACAATTGTAGGTTAAGAGAAGGTTAGACCATTAACAATTGTAGGTTAAGAGAAGGTTAGACCATTAACAATTGTAGGTTAAGAGAAGGTTAGATCATTAACAATTGTAGGTTAAGAGAAGGTTAGACCATTAACAATTGTAGGTTAAGAGAAGGTTAGACCATTAACAATTCTAGGTTAAGAGAAGGTTAGACCATTATGAATAAGGCTTGACAGTGCTTGGGCTAGGACTGACAATATCCGTGAGAGAAGAAACGATGGAGATAAAAGCTAGAACAAGATCAGCAGCTCGTGTAATTACTAATAGTAACCAAAACAAGTTTCTAACCAAAAAAACCCTAGTAACTAGAATAGAGAAAAATTTATTTTTAAAGATATGCTAGTAGAGTACCTCGTGCAGGTAAGACGTTAGCTACGCCTACGCTGGTTTTAATGCCCACATCTAGTGTGGTCTTCTCCACCATACATACTCATACACAGACGCACATAAAAATATATACGTATATATATATACATTGGACCCCTGCCTAACGAGCGCCCCGGAAATCGTACAATTATGTAAGTATAATATTGTAAGTGGTTTTGTAAGTGTATTTTTGGGGGTCTGAAATGGACTAACCTACTTGACATTTTTTCTTAAGGGAGTAAATTCGTTCAGTAATGGCACTTGAGCAGGCTTCTGGAATGAATTTTGCTCGTTAGGCGGGGGTCCACTGTATATATATACAGTGGTACCCTGTTTACGATGGTCTCCAAACTCGCCCTTTTATGTAAGTTTATTTTTTTAAATGCTTTTGTAAGTGTATTTTTGGGGGTCTAAAAGGACTAGTCTATTTTACATTATTCCTTATGGGGATAAATTCGTTTGGTAATGGCACTTGAACAGCATTCTGGAACGAAAAAATATCATAAACCGGGGTACCACTGTATATACACACACACATACAGTGGACCCCCGAGTTTCGTAAACCCCGGAAATCGTACAGTTATGTAAGTATAATATTGTAAGTGCTTGTGGAAGTGTATTTTTGGGGGTCTGAAACAGACTAACCTACGTGACATTTTTCCTTAAGGGAGTAAATTCGTTCGGTAATAGCGCTTGAGCAGACTTCAGGAGTGAAGTTTTTACGAAACTCGGGGGTCCACTGTATACAGTGGACCCTTAAGTTTCGAAAGCCTCGTGGTTTGTAATTTGCCTCGCCATTCGTCGGTCATCCGGAACACGTACTAGCGGCCTCCCAGCATCCGCGCCACACAAACCACCAGTCAGTGTGGCATTGTTTATCGGCGAGTGACCATCACCCCACGCGTTCATACGATACATTTCATAACATTCCATTCTTTTTTGTGTTTGCAACTGCTAAATAATCCACCATGGGCCCAAAGAAAGCAACTAGTGCCAGCCCTTTGGTAAAGAATGTGAGAAACACGATAGAATTCAAAAAAGAAAACATCGCAAAATATGAAAGTGGCATGCGTGTGGCCCATCTTGCCAGGATGTATGGGAAGCCCATACAACCATTGCTTCCATCATAGTGAAGAAAAAGGAAATCAAGGAAGCTGTTGTTGCGAAAGGGGTAGATATGCTCACAAAAAAGAGATCGCAAATACAGTGGACCCTCACTATTCGAACACTCCAAACTCGCCCTTTTATGTAAGTTTATTGTTTTAAGTGTTTTTATAAGTGTATTTTTTGGGGTCTGAAATGGACTAATCTAATTTACATCACTGCTTATGGGAATAAATTCGTTTGGTAACAGCACTTGAACAGCATTCTGGAATGAAGAATGTTCGAATAGTGAGGGTCCACTGTACTTGAAGATGTTGAGAATTTGTTGTTGGTGTGGATCAACCAAAAACAGTTAACAAGATAGTGTTATGCAGTTGATAATTTGTGAAAAGGCAAGGCAGTTGCATGCCAATCTCGTAAAGAAAATTCCTGGAACGAGTGCTGATGTTAGTGAATTTAAGGCCAGAAAAGGCTGGTTTGAGAGATTTAAGAAGCATAGTGGCATATACAGTGCGGTAAGGCATGGTGAGGCTGCAAGTTCTGACAAATATGCGGCTGAAAAATTCGTGCAGGAATTCAAGGACTATGTAGAGGCTGAAGGATTCGTCCCCCAACAAGTGTTCAATTGTGATGAAACAGGCCTCTTTTGGAAGAAAATGCCAAATAGGACCTACATCACGCAGGAGGAAACAGCACTGCCAGGACACAAGCCTATGAAAGACAGGCTAACTCTTATGTTCTGTGGTAATGCTAGTGGGGATTTCAAAGTGAAGCCTTTACTGGTGTATCACTCTGAAAATCCCAGTGTAAAAGTTGGTCTTAGACAGGGATGTGTAATGTCACCATGGTTGTTTAATATATTTATAGATGGGGTTGTAAAAAGTAAATGCTAGGGTGTTGGGGAGAGGGGTGGGATTAAATTATGGTGAATCAAGTACAAAATGAGAGTTGACACAGTTACTTTTTGCTGATGATTCTGTGCTTATGGGAAATTCTAAAGAAAAGTTGCAAAGGTTAGTGGACGAGTTTGGGAGGGTGTGTAAAGGTAGAAAGTTGAAAGTGAACATAGATAAAAGTAAGATGATGAGGGTATCAAACAATTTAGAGAAAGAAAAATTGGATATCACATTGGAGAGAGGGAGTATGGATGAAGTGAATGTTTTCAGATATTTGGGAGTTGAATTGATGAAGGAAAAAAAGGTGAGTGGTGCGTTGAGGTATCTGTGGAGACAAAAAACGTTATCCATGGAGGCAAAGAAGGAAATGTATGAAAGTATAGTGGTACCAGCACTCTTATATGGGTGTGAAGCTTGGGTTGTAAATGCTGCAGCGATGAGGCGGCTGGAGGCAGTGGAGATGTCCTGTCTAAGGGCAATGTGTGGTGTAAATATTATGCAGAGAATTCGGAGTGTAGAAATTAGGAGGAGGTGTGGAATTACTAAAAGTATTAGTCAGAGGGCTGAAGAGGGGTTGTTGAGATGGTTTGGTCATTTAAAGAGAATGGATCAAGGTAGAATGACTTGGAGAGCGTATAAATCTGTAGGGGAAGGAAGGCGGGGTAGGGGTCATCCTCGAAAAGGTTGGAGGGAGGGGTAAAGGAGGTTTTGTGGGCGAGGGGCTTGGACTTCCAGCAACCATGTGTGAGTGTGTTAGATAGGAGTGGATGGAGACAAATGGTTTTTGGGACCTGACAAGCTGTTGGAGTGTGAGCAGGGTAATATTTTGTGAAGGGATTCAGGAAAACCGGTTAGCCGGACTTGAGTCCTGGAAATGGGAAGTACAATGCCTGCACTTTAAAGGAGGGGTTTGGGATATTGGCAGTTTGGAGGGACTTCTAAACTGTCATATCTGAGCAACTCTGCAAAGACAGTGATTATTTAGTGAGGTGAAAGTGTTGAATGATGATGAAAGTATTTTCTTTTTGGGGATTTTCTTTCTTTTTGGGTCACCCTGCCTCGGTGGGAGACGACTGAGGTGTTGAAAAAAAAAAATGTGTGTTGTGCCAAATAGGTAAAATTGGTTAATTAGCAAGAACTCATTTAAAATTAAATCCTTTCTAAAATTTTCTCTTATACATTTGAAGATATATATTTTTTTCATTGATGTTAATGTAAAAATTAATAATTTTGTACCAAAAGAACCTTAGAAAACTTCCCTAACCTTATTATAACAAGTGCAATTTAATTTAACCTAATCCAACTACGTAAATATATTTTAGCTTAGTTTACAATAATTTAATAATAAACAAACACAATGAAATATATTTTTTTCATTAGGTTCAGAATGATTTTTGCAAAATTATTGCAAACACAAATTTTCGCTTCCCTTATTCAGCAAGAAGTGTGTTGCTATTTAAGCCAAAATCTCAAGTTTTACCTGTTTGACACGACATACACATGCATATACTTCTTTCTTTCAACACGTCGGCCGTTTCCCACCGAAGCAGGGTGGCCCAAAAGAAAAAACAAAAGTTTCTCCTTTTACATTCAGTAATATATACAGGAGAAGGGGTTACTAGCCCCTTGCACCCGGCAATTTAGTCGCCTCTTACGACACGCATGGCTTACGGAGGAAGAATTCTGTTCCACTTCCCCATGGAGATAAGAGGAAATAAGAACAAGAACTAGTAAGAAAATAGAAGAAAACCCAGAGGGGTGTGTGTATATACATATGCTTGTACACGAATGTGTAGTGTGACCTAAGTGTAAGTAGAAGTAACAAGACATACCTGAAATCTTGCATGTTTATGAGACAGAAAAAAGACACCAGCAATCCTACCATCATTACACACACAACCCGCACATATAAAAGAGAGGAGCTTACGACGACGTTTCGGCCCGACTTGGACCATTTACAAAGTCACACTAACACACAAAGACGGGGGAAGGGGTATTTATAGGCAGGCAGACAGGGAAGGGTACCAGAGAGTGGGGTAATAATGGAGTAAGTAGTGGAAGTGGTAGTAGTAGTAATAGTAGTAGTGGTAGTAGTAGTAGTCCTCTTCAGTACTTCGGAGAAACTGGCCGATCTCTTTCTGACAGACTCAGGGAGCACAAAAATAGTGTTAGGCTTGCCGACACTAATAATGCTCTTTTCTGTCATGTCAGAGATCACAGTCATCCTATTGATTGGTCTTCTGCTAAAACTGTCTACCCTACGTCTAACTTTCATAGTCGCCGCCTGGTTGAATCCTCCCTTATACACAACTTTCCCTGTATGAATCTTAGCCCTGGCTTTGTCTCTGTTGATGCTTTCCTCTCTCATTACATTGTTAAATGCTCTAAACTTCAGAACACCCGTGACTTAACCTGATTCCTTCCCCTTTCATCTCTTCTCTCCTCTCCTTTTTTCTCCTATGGGTTTTCCTTTCTTTCTTTTCTTTTGCCTTGTATTTATCCTTTATTTTATTCACCTTTCCTTCCTCTTTGTTCTCGTCCCACCCTTGCGGGCCGCTAGCCTCATTGCAGTGCTCCTCTAGAATATGACTGTCTCCACTACTATTACTACTACTACCACTTCCACTACTTACTCCATTATTTCCCCACTCTCTGGTACCCTTCCCTGTCTGCCTGCCTATAAATACCCCTTCCCCCGTCTTTGTGTGTTAGTGTGACTTTGTAAATGGTCCAAGTCGGGCCGAAACGTCGTCGTAAGCTCCTCTCTTTTATATGTGCGGGTTGTGTGTGTATTGTTCCAGTCACGGTATTGTGCCTTTTTGTTATTTAATCCTACCATCATGTAAAACAAATACAGGCTTTCGTTTTACACTCACTTGGCAGGACGGTAGTACCTCCCTGGGCGGTTGCTGTCTACCAACCTACTACCTAGAACATGCATATACATACACACAAAATTTTTCTGGCATTGCTGCAAACCAAAGCACTGGTGCAGACACACACAAAAAAAAAATCACAAAATTGCAAACAAATCACAAAATGGGAGGGGCTGTGATTGAAAATAACTAGATTATTAGTCGAATAGAGGGAGTTACTTAATAAACGGCGGGCTAGAGATCATTAGCTTAGTATTAGGACTTGGTTGAGGCAGGAAAATCAGGATCAAAGGACCATACAAGTCAAGCTTTAAAAGTCATACTCCTGACACCCAATTTGCTTGGTGATCCTATTCTCCTTTCCTTGTCCAATTTGGTCAACACGATATTACTCTTGTCTTCTTGTAATTGGCTGACATCAGGAAAACTTTGCCTTTGATGAGACTTACACATCTGAATATGGGGCCTAGCATATTGGCAAATTTTGATAACTATATCAAGTGACAAGAAGTAATTCAGAATAAATTACCCAGTGTGCAGGTCAACCGACGGTTTAATTTCTGACAATTAGCTCATGGAGACTACATTGGCATTCTACCTGAAAAAAAATATAAAATCAGGTTAAAAATGCACTTTTGAGGAAAAACTGATAATGCTACTGTAAACTGTAATCAGTGCCAAAAATGCATCCATTACAATTTATAAAGTATGCTGTCAAATAATCAATTTGATCCCCATTTTCTGTGGTTGATGATCACTGGACGTGTGTTGACCAACCACCCAGCACACTATCAAAAGGTTGTTGGCTAAACAAAGACAATAAAATTTGACGCATTTTCCAACATTTAAAATTCACACTAGCTGTTAGAGTACAGCTTGTGTTTACTTAAGAATGTGCTGACTTACAGTGCAACTGCCAAATTTAATCTCCATTTAATTTACTTGCATATTGGACTTGCATAAACTCGCCATGTATGTTTCTCATTCTCTTTTATACCTCAGAGAGAGAAGTGGATATTCTTTATATTATTAGCTCTTAAGTGCACTATTTTTAACGCAGTACATTGAAATTTAATGCAGTAGTTAGTAGTGCAGGAATCTGGCTTCTAAGATATCCATATCCTCCCTCTTGGGATAAAAAAAAATAAAAAGGTGAGTTAGAAAGCAGCAACCTTTTTTAATGTCAACATTAGTTTTATTTTGTTAATGGTGAATGTGCCACTCTAAAGCATGCACTGCTAATGTTACTTCTTGTGTTGGAATGCCCACCTCTTCACTTGTTGTGTAATTATATTTTGCATTTTGGTCAGTATTGTGTATCTACGGTAAACTGTTTTCCAAGATATTTGTTCTATGCGTGTAACAGGCCAAAGCTGTTAAATGTACATGAGAGTAGATGTTAGAAGAGTCAGTTTAATCATAAGAAACTATTTGAGGTGTTAGAATATGTGGTTAAAATACATAAAATGTTATACAGACAAGCAATGTTTTCTATGTAATATGATTGTGTGTGTGTAGCTGCGTGCGTGTGTGTATTTGTATGTACAGTGGAGTGAGTGTATTTGTATGTACAGTGGCGCGTGTGTATGTATACTTATAGATGTACCGTATATGTTGATATAAACCTTGGTATTAGATACCGAAAAATTGGTTTAGAAAGACACATGAGCAAACACCAGGACCGTCCCAGGACCAAAACGGTCCTGGGACGGTACTAGTGTTTACTCACGTGCCTTTCTAAACCACTGTATATGCTGTGTACATTTTATACATTTTGTATATACATAGTAGAGAATTGATCAAAGTTTAAGGCTCAAATCTAGCCTAATAACATATTACTTATGGATAATACTTTTGAAAGACTGAAATCTTTGAACTGTAATTCCTATACTAGTAAAGAAAATTAACTCTAGTGAGGCCTTCCTGTGTGTGGGTTGTGACACAGAATTGTTACAAGCCTTGCATTCACTTCAACGACTCTTACTTTATTCCTCAATATAAAAAAAAATTCCTGATTAGAATGATAAATATCTGTCTTCACCAGGTACAGCATACCCAGGTATGACTGATGAAGATTATTTCTAAAGGTATACCCCTCTAGCAACCTGTTCTCTGAACATTTAAGTAGACTCTTCACATATGGTTTACAGCACATTACTAGGTTAGGTTTTCCTTTTTCTGCAAAAAGTAACAAATTACACATACCACAACGGAAAAACTATGAATACAAAATAAAAAGTGATAATAAAAAGTCTGCAATGTGAACAGAAAATGAACACTCATTGTAAATCAATCATAATTCAACTGTTCAAGGTATCTTCAACACTCACCCATCTGACTGTTTTTACAACAGTGACATGATGTCTGTGGTCAAGAGGATGGGTTATCTCTAGGGTTAAAGTAGGGTTAAGAGGATGGGTTATCTTTAGGGTTAAAGTAGGGTTAAGAGGATGGGTTATCTCTAGGGTTAAAGTAAGGTTAAGAGGATGGGTTATCTCTAGGGTTAAAGTAGGGTTAAGAGCAGTGGCGGCTCGTCCATAAGACTGTAGAGCTGCAGCACCCCCAGATGCTCACTGCCAGACGTATGACTATCAACCTTACACAAAAATAATTTGCAACTGACAAATATATTACAGGAAAAATCTGTTGTATGTTGTTTTCAATGTATTTATAAGCGAATATTTAATTTTGTTGAGACGAGATAAAAAAAATGATTAAAAATAGAAGTTTAATACGGTACGATAGTATAGGTATTACTGGCACTACGAGCCGCCACTGGTTAAGAGGATGGGTAATCTCTAGGGTTAAAGTAAGGATAAGCAAAGTTTATTTTCCAAGGTACATAGTAATATACAGTCAACCCCCGGTGTTAGACAGCGTCAGAGATCGTCCAAATCGGTGTTAGACAGGTTTTTTAATGAGAATTTTGGATCGGTATTAGACAAGCCGCTCGGAGTTGGACGAGTTGGCTATTTGTCCCGGACGCGTACGCGTGGCCCAGCTGGGCCCGGGCACTCCACGGAGCGCCAATGCTTTGTTTACAAGCGAGAGCAACCACCACCCACGCATTCATACCAGTATATTGTCATTATTCCACTGTTTTTAGTGCTTGCAACTGCTAAATAAGCCACCATGGGCCCCAAGAAAGCTCCTAGTGCCAAGCCTGTGGTAAAGAGTGTAGCAGGGAGTGAAGCATTCATGCAGGGAGTGAAGCAGGGATGCAGGGAGTGAAGCAGGGATGCATGGAGTGAAGCAGGGATGCAGGGAGTGAAGCAGGGATGCAGGGAGTGAAGCAGGGATGCAGGGAGTGAAGCAGGGATGCAGGGAGTGTAGCAGGGATGCAGGGAGTGAAGCAGGGATGCAGGGAGTGAAGCAGGGATGCAGGGAGTGAAGCAGGGATGCAGGGAGTGAAGCAGGGATGCAGGGAGTGAAGCAGGGAGTGAAGCAGGGATGCAGGGAGTGTAGCATTCATGCAGGGAGTGTAGCATTCATGCAGGGAGTGTAGCATTCATGCAGGGAGTGTAGCATTCATGCAGGGAGTGTAGCATTCATGCAGGGAGTGTAGCATTCATGCAGGGAGTGAAGCATTCATGCACGGAGTGAAGCATTCATGCACGGAGTGTAGCATTCATGCAGGGAGTGTAGCATTCAAAGAAAAGGGCCAGTAACCCCAGAAAAGAACTTGCCACCTGCAGTGTTAATGGAAGGGGATTCCCCTTCCAAACACTAGCATACTACTCCATCCTATTCCCTCCTCCCGTCTTGCACACATCAACAACTCTTCAATAAATGTAAGTGACATGTTATTGTACTATTATTTCTTTATTTCTCATAAAATTGTGTGTAATTTAATGTCAAAAAGTTCTAAAAAATATTTTATTTTAATACTTTTGGATGTCTGGAACGGATTAATTTGATTTCCATTATTTCTTATGGGGAAAATAGAATCGGAGTTCGACCAAACTGGTGATCGACGGACCCTCTGGAACGGATTACCAACGATAACCGGGGGTTGACTGTATTATACACACAGGTTTATTATAATGGAAATACCTATAGTCAGGCAATGGATTTCAAGTAGACTTTAGATTAAATATATGGTACCTTTAAAGTTTGTAAAATAGGTAGGTAACAGTTTGTAGAGTAATAAAATTTCATAGTTTGTAGAATTGGTAGGGTAAATAATTTGTAGATTAGGAAAATAACATAAATAGTTTTTAGAATAAATGGATTAGTTTGTAGATTAGGAAGATTACATAAATACGTAGCTTGTAGAACAGGTAGATTACACAGTTTACATGTAAAGTAGGTAGATTATCGTATGTACATACAGTGGACCCCTGAGTAATAAGCACCCCGGAAATCGTACAATTATGTAAGTATAATATTGTAAGTTCTTTTGTAAGTGTATTTTTGGGGGTCTGAAATGGACTAACCTACTTGACATTATTTCTTGAGGGAGTAAATTCGTTCGGTAATGGCACTTGAGCAGGCTTCTGGAATGAATTTTGCTCGTTACTCGGGGTCCACTGTAGTTTACAAATTAGGTATACGTATTACACAATTATTCTTGAATGTTTAAATGGCCAGCCATTACCGTGGCACACATATGATAGCAGTTCAAGAGTCGCATGTGAGGGCAGAATTAACAGAGGCTAACTTTGTAACATGATTACTCCATTTCTAGACAGAATTTATATAATACTAATAATAGTTTATTTGGACATGATACAAAGTTGTAAAAGGTATTATAGTCGTGGGGTGTACATGCCAAAAGCCCCTTGTATGCAGAGCATTATGGGCAAACTTAAAATTAACTTAAGATTACTTAGTCTATAACAGATTAAATGGTAAGATTTACAGTAAACAATTGAGTATTTAATCAATGAAATTTGAACATTACAATTTTGAAGCATTACAGTTTTATAATAGAACAAAATAATTAATTTACTATATGTAGTACGTATTACAATTTGTCAAATCAGATCAAATCGAATCAAGTCAATGTTTTGTAGTCAATTACAGAGAATATAATGTCAATAGAGTTACAATGAGTATAAGAGAATGCTATAAGGTAATGCTGTAAAAACATGGTTTGATAAGGTTGCATTAATTTTACAACTGGGTTATATATTTATGAAATATAAGTTATTCAGCATTTGAATTAGATTAAATATGAGAATTTATTGTTCTGTGGGCATTTATTTATGGGGGTTCTGAGGCTAGGGGAGTAACACAGTGAGTAATGATGTTTTGAGGCAGTGAAAAGTGATGTTAACTTTGTAGGTAAGGTTAAGTACTATGTATTTAGTTTTGTAGGTAAGGTTAAGTACTATGTATTTAGTTTTGAAGGTAAGGTTAAGTACTATGTATTTAGTTTTGAAGGTAAGGTTAAGTACTATGTATTTAGCTTTGTAGGTAAGGTTAAGTACTATGTATTTAGTTTTGGGTGAGTAAGTGGTTTTTAAGAAGAGTCTTGAATTGATGTACAGACAGGGTTTCTTTGGTATTCAGGTAATGAATTCCAGATTTTTGGGCCTTTTATGTGCATTGAGTTTTTACATAGTGTGAGATGGACCCGGGGAACATCAAAGAGTGATCTGTGTCTTGTGTTATGGTCATGTGTCCTGTTAAGGTTGGTAAGGAGAAGTTTGAGTGGAGGGTTTATATTTGAGTTTAGTGTTCTATGTATGTAGTAGGCACAATAAAAAGTATGGATGTCTTTTACGGTGAGTAAGTTTAGACTTTTGAATATTAGTGGAATATGCTGTCTAGAATGGGAATTTGTTATCATTCTGACTGCAGCCTTTTGTTGGGTTATTAAAGGTCTGAGATGATTTATTGTTGTTGAGCCCCATGCACAGATTCCATAGGTGAGATAGGGGTGAATGAGTGAGTGATATAGGGCAAGGAGAGCTGATTGTGGAACATAGTACCGTATCTTTGATAGTATGCCTACAGTCTTGGAGATTTTCTTGGAAATTTGTTGTATATGTGTCTGAAATTTGAGGTTACTGTCATTGTGGATTAACCCTTTCAGGGTCGAGAGGCCCTCTCTCAAACTCGTTCTCAGGGTCAAAAATTTTTGGAAAAAAAAAAAAAAAAAAAAAAAAAAATTCTTATGAAATGATAGAGAATCTTTTTCCGATCATAACACCACCAAAAGTATGAAATTTGATGGAAAACTTACGGAATTATGCTCTCGCGAAGTTATCGGTCTCGACGATATTTACACATCGGCGATTTCGCCCACTTTGAGCCCTATTTTTGGTCAATTCCAATGTTCCAGTCTAATAAAATCATAGCTATTTCACTAGAACTCCATTTTTTCTATCGATTGAGTACAAGAAACCGCCCATTTATCAATTTCAACTACCCAATAAAGTGGTCAGAAATTGGCAATTTGGCCAATTTCACACAAATTTCAAACAATGCCAATTTCAAAACAAGGCAGACATTCCTGGCACTAAAATAAAATTTTCTCTGTTCATTAGTCACATCTCCAGGCCCCTCTTACATTACTTTTGCTTTCCATTTTGAAATTTTATTCTCACAAAAAATAGAAGATTTACTGTTATGTATACAACTGCATCATTGTAAAAACGGTATAAATAATATCAACGCACTTGTGAAAGAATATTAGACTCACCAGTTGACGTGTATTGGACATGTGGCGTGATTTGTTTACTCTTGAACATCAGCAAAAATCGAACATTTTCGCTACTTTGAGCTCAATTTCAAGGTACTTGTCTTCATAAAACCAATCAAAATCATCTCTATTTCTGTAATATATCTTCCATTCTATCAAATGTGACCAAGAAAACGAGAATACATCAATAAATACCATATGAAAATAGACTGCAAAGTCGCTGTTTTAAACAAAAAATACGGTCGGAGTTTTTTTCTCATTATGCAGTGTGTGTTGCAGGATTTTTTTTATACTGTGCACACTGACCACACAGACCCATTCTTTCATATGTAGGCGTACCAGCTTTCTCTCGCTAGATTTGAAGGTGCTAGAATTTAGGCGCTCAAGTACGGCACCAACCCTGGCTGTCAAGCTGTACTAGTACGACACCGACCCTGAAAGGGTTAATAAGAATTTTCCCTCGGAGTTTTGTGACAGGTGATCCATTTATCATTATGTTAAGTGGAGCATTTGTAGCTCTGTTCCCAAACTGAATGAAATAGGTTTTGTCAATATTGAGAGTAAGCTTGTTAGTCATCATCCAAGTAGATATTTTCTGTAATTCAGCATTTACAGTGTTGGCTAGTATAACTGGGCATGGGTGAGAGAAGACGTATGTAGTGTCATCTTCAAATAGTATGGGTTTGAGGAGTTGGGATGCATTTGGTAGGTCGTTTATGTAAATGAGAAAGAGGAGTGGGCCAAGGACACTTCCCTGAGGAACACCAACTGTAATTGGTTGTGAGGAAGAGTTAGCTCCATTTGTGTACACATATTGGCTTCTGTTGCTGAGGTATGACTTTAGGTAGTTGAGGGAGTGCCCTCTTATACCATAGTGATATAATTTTATGTGTAATAAGTCATGGTCAACTGTATCAAAAGCTTTACGTAAATCAATGAAGATTCCCAGCGGGATTTCTTTATTCTCGAGAGCAGTGTATATTAATTTTAGCATGTGTATAATAGCATCATTCGTGTTTTAATTAGGTCTGAATCCAAACTGACAGGGGTTGAGTATGTTACGGGAGATGAGGTAGGAATAAATAGATCTGCCTATGAATTATTTTTTCAAAGATTTTAGAGAGAAGGGGTAAGTTAGATATTGGCCTATAGTTATTCAGGTCTGTTTGATCTTCTCCTTTATGTATCGGGGTAACCCTAGCTATTTTGAGAACTGATGGGAAGGTGGAGGATTTGATGGATTTGTTAAAGAGTGTGGCAATGATTGGTGACAGAACTTGGGAAGCTTTTTTGTATATAAAAGGTGGTAAGTTATTTAAATCTCCTTCTTTGTTTTTTAGTGTGTTGATGATAAGTGAGACTTCTGTTGGGTTGGTCGGAGCTAGGCATGTATTTGGGTAGTTGTCCGTGAGGTAGTCGCTAGGTGTGGTGTTTGAGCTTGGAATTTTACTCGCTAGGCTTTTTCCTATGGTGGAGAAGAAAACATTGAGTCTGTTTGCTGTTTCAGTCGGTGGGAGTAGGGGTTCATATATTATATATTATTATATATTCATATATTAAGTGAGCAACAGAGCTAGGCCTAAAAAATGTATACAGTACACACATTACTTACCTTAAAATATTTTCATCTTTAACTGATAGTGAGTGGTGAATATATTTATTGCAGAAAGTCTGAATAAATGAAGAATAGGTATAACTGAAAACCGCTGCATTAGCGAAATGTCATAAAGTGGAGCCCGCCTGTACATTATACAATTATGGTAATTAATGTATATAAACTATTTTATAAAAATGCCCTTATTATGAAGAATAAAATGGCACAATGCAGTTCCCAGAAAAATACACAAATAACTCACACACAGAATGAAGGTCATGACGTTTCAGTCCGACTTGGACCGAAACATCATCATAAGTTTCATTCTCCTATGTACGAGTTATCTGCACATAGCTGCTTAGCCTTACAGCTGAATTATGATTACTAAATACATGAGAATAATACATAATACTTAGTTTATATTATACAGTGGTCCCTCGTGTTTCGGTCATAATCCATTCCAGGAGCTAGACCTTAACACGAATTGCTCGAAAGTCGAAACCTTATTTCCCATAAGAAATAATGTAAATACAATTAATCTGTTCCACCCAAAAATATTCACAAAAAATTTATTTTTTAAAGAATAAATACTAGTTTTACATACACAAAACAATTAAAAAGTAATAAATTTATAATTAAACATTTAAAATAACATTACTTACCTTTATTGAAGAGAGTTGCTGGCATCTGGAAGATAGGGAGGAGGACAGGGGGAGGGGTTAGTGTTTGGAAGGGGAATCCCCCTATATAAGGACTTCAGGTAACAAGTCCTTACCTTGGGTTACTTACCTTCTTTTTCTTTTAATGCCACTAGGACCAGCTTGAGTCACTAGACCCCTGTCTAGAAAAGTAACTGTCCAAAGTGCTCTGTTTCTGGTGCCTCTTTAACATTTTCCCGAAGTGCAACATGGCTCTGTCACTGAACTGGTTGCAGAGATGGCTTATTTCAGCTTGCTCAGAGTGGTGTTTTTCAACAAATGTCTGCACCTTAGTCCACATAGAACAAATCTCCTCCTTCAGTTCGATGGTGTTCCTCACTTTCTTTACCACAGGGGTGCCACTAGGAAGCTTCTTTGGACCCATGGTGACTTATTTCACAGTGACAATCACTAAACCAGCAATAAACAGAATAAATTTATTGTGAAATGTTTGAAAGAGCGCGCTGGGTAATGTTCTCTTAATGGTAAACAATGCTAGACTGGCGTCCTGCATGGCGAGGTGCGCAAGCGTGGGCAGGCAGACAGGTCTGGTACGGAACGATAGACGTGGGAAACATTGACCGAAAAAAGCGCTCGAAACTCGAAATCACCGATATTCGGAATCACCAAAACACGAGGGCCCACTGTACTGGAAGTATTCAGTATATAATTAAATAAAAGTTTCTACTTAGTGATACATTAAAGGATGAGGCTGGGTGCCGGAGTTGAAGAAATAATGGAATAAGATGTTTTGTGTAGTTATATAAAGTGTTAATCCCACAGGGGTAGTTTAGCATAAAGAGTTGTTGCATCAACCACTACAACCACAACCACTGGCTCCATTCCTTATAACCACAACCACTGGCTCCATCTCCTACAACCACAACCACTGGCTCCATCTCCTACAACCACAACCACTGGCTCCATCTCCTACAACCACAACCACTGGCTCCATCTCCTACAACCACAACCACTGGCTCCATCTCCTACAACCACAACCACTGGCTCCATCTCCTACAACCACAACCACTGGCTCCATCTCCTACAACCACAACCACTGGCTCCATCTCCTACAACCACAACCACTGGCTCCATCTCCTACAACCACAACCACTGGCTCCATCTCCTACAACCACTGGCTCCATCTCCTACAACCACAGGCTCCATCTCCTACAACCACAGGCTCCATCTCCTACAACCACAGGCTCCATCTCCTACAACCACAGGCTCCATCTCCTACAACCACAGGCTCCATCTCCTACAACCACAGGCTCCATCTCCTACAACCACAGGCTCCATCTCCTACAACCACAGGCTCCATCTCCTACAACCACAGGCTCCATCTCCTACAACCACAGGCTCCATCTCCTACAACCACAGGCTCCATCTCCTA
>WNWK01001212.1:160000-222500 GCA_009830355.1 Cherax destructor | reverse complement strand
CTCGAGTTGAGCTCCTCACATACCTCTTGATCATTACTTGTGAGTTCCCCATCTTCCCTCCTCAGCCTTATCACCTGATCCTTTACTGTTGTCTTCCTTCTGATGTGGCTGTACATCAGTTTCGGGTCAGACTTGACTTTCGATGCTATGTCGTTTTCGTACTGTTTCTGGGCCTCCCTCCGTACCTGTGCATACTCGTTTCTAGCTCTTCGACTAATCTCCTTGTTTGCTTGGGTTCTTTGCCTTCTGTATCTTTTCCATTCTCTGGCACTCTGAGTCTTTGCCTCCCTACATCTTTGGGTAAACCAGGGGCTCTTTCTTGTCTTCCCATTTATTCTTTTTCCTTTGGGTATAAACCGTTCCTCTGCCTCCTTGCACTTTGTCGCTACGTATTCCATCATTTCATTTACTGACTGTCCTTCACTTGCACTTGCGTGCAAACGCAAGTGCATACACTCATGCATACACACACGTACACACAGTGAAGCATCTGCAGTTGCCACGTACTTATTCACTAATGTTGATCTTTCGCAGGATTGGTCACCCACAGAAGAGTTGGCTTACAGCGTGCCAGACACACACTATCACGCCATCTTACTTCTCATAATTTATCAACAAATTTAGCACGTTTTGCTGTCGTCTTTTCATCAAATGTATTGTTTTTTCTTCAAAATGTTTATTTTACACATGTGTGTGTGTGTATGTGTGTGTGTGTGTGTGTATGTATCTGTCTGTCTGTGTGTGTGTGTTTGTCTGTCTGTGTTTGTCTGTGTCTGTCTGCCTGTGTCTGTCTGTGTCTGCCTGTGTCTGTCTGTGTCTGTCTGTGTCTGCCTGTGTCTGTCTGTGTCTGCCTGTGTCTGTCTGTGTCTGCCTGTGTCTGTCTGTGTCTGCCTGTGTCTGTCTGTGTCTGCCTGTGTCTGTCTGTGTCTGCCTGTGTCTGTCTGTGTCTGCCTGTGTCTGTCTGTGTCTGTCTGTCTGCCTGTGTCTGTCTGTCTGCCTGTGTCTGTCTGTCTGCCTGTGTCTGTCTGTCTGCCTGTGTCTGTCTGTCTGCCTGTGTCTGTCTGTCTGCCTGTGTCTGTCTGTCTGCCTGTGTCTCTCTGTCTGCCTGTGTCTCTCTGTCTGCCTGTGTCTGTCTGCCTGCCTGTGTCTGTCTGCCTGCCTGTGTCTGTCTGTCTGCCTGTGTCTGTCTGTCTGCCTGTGTCTGTCTGTCTGCCTGTGTCTGTCTGTCTGCCTGTGTCTGTCTGTCTGCCTGTGTCTGTCTGTCTGTCTGCCTGTGTCTGTCTGTCTGTCTGCCTGTGTCTGTCTGTCTGCCTGTGTCTGTCTGTGTCTGCCTGTGTCTGTCTGTCTGTCTGCCTGTGTCTGTCTGTCTGTCTGCCTGTCTCTGTCTGTCTGTCTGCCTGTGTCTGTCTGTCTGTCTGCCTGTGTCTGTCTGTCTGTCTGCCTGTGTCTGTCTGTCTGTCTGCCTGTGTCTGTCTGTCTTTCTGCCTGTGTCTGTCTGTCTGTCTGTCTGTCTGCCTGTGTCTGTCTGTCTGCCTGTGTCTGTCTGTCTGCCTGTGTCTGTCTGTCTGTCTGCCTGTGTCTGTCTGTCTGTCTGCCTGTGTCTGTCTGTCTGCCTGTGTCTGTCTGTCTGCCTGTGTCTGTCTGTCTGCCTGTGTCTGTCTGCCTGTGTCTGTCTGTCTGCCTGTGTCTGTCTGTCTGTCTGCCTGTGTCTGTCTGTCTGTCTGCCTGTGTCTGTCTGTCTGTCTGCCTGTGTCTGTCTGTCTGTCTGCCTGTGTCTGTCTGTCTGTCTGCCTGTGTCTGTCTGTCTGTCTGCCTGTGTCTGTCTGTCTGTCTGCCTGTGTCTGTCTGTCTGTCTGCCTGTGTCTGTCTGTCTGTCTGCCTGTGTCTGTCTGTCTGTCTGCCTGTGTCTGTCTGCCTGTGTCTGTCTGTCTGCCTGTGTCTGTCTGTCTGCCTGTGTCTGTCTGTCTGCCTGTGTCTGTCTGTCTGCCTGTGTCTGTCTGTCTGCCTGTGTCTGTCTGTCTGCCTGTGTCTGTCTGTGTCTGTCTGCCTGTGTCTGTCTGCCTGTGTCTGTCTGCCTGTGTCTGTCTGCCTGTGTCTGTCTGTCTTGGAGAAGCTGTAATGAACATTCATAACTTTTTACATAAAGGAGTTCAAGGACTCGAAAAGGGGTTTGCACTTGCGTGCAAACGCAAGTGCATACACTCATGCATACACACACGTACACACAGTGAAGCATCTGCAGTTGCCACGTACTTATTCACTAATGTTGATCTTTCGCAGGATTGGTCACCCACAGAAGAGTTGGCTTACAGCGTGCCAGACACACACTATCACGCCATCTTACTTCTCATAATTTATCAACAAATTTAGCACGTTTTGCTGTCGTCTTTTCATCAAATGTATTGTTTTTTCTTCAAAATGTTTATTTTACACATGTATGGTCGGTCATTGTCTAGTAGAAACTGTGTCAAAGATAATAGTTAAATATGAAAGATAATTACTTAATATTCTGATTATGTAATTAGAATTGGGAACAGGGAATGAGGGAGGGAGGATGAGTGGGAAAGATGAATTAGGTAAGAGAGAGGAGAGAATGGAGATATATCTACCTGCCTCCTCCTCTGCCTGTCTTCCTCTCTTCCTACCCAGATATCTGTCAGCCCTACCTCCCTTGCCATACCCAGACATCTGTCAGTCCTACCTCCCTCACCATACCCAGACATCTGTCAGCCTTACCTTCCTCACCATACCCAGACATCTATCAGCCCTACCTTACTTACCATACCCAGACATCTGTCAGTTCTACCTCCCTCACTAGACATCTATCAGCTCTACCTTCCTCATCATACCCAGACATCTATCAGCCCTACCTTACTTACCATACCCAGACATCTATCAGCTCTACCTTCCTCACCATACCCAGACATCTGTCAGCCTTACCTTCCTCACCATACCCAGACATCTATCAGCCCTACCTCTTCCTCCACCATACCCAGACATCTATCAGCTCTACCTCCCTCACCATACCCAGACATCTATCAGCCCTACCTCCCTCACCATACCCAGACATCTATCAGCCCTACCTCCCTCACCATACCCAGACATCTATCAGCCCTACCTCCCTCACCATACCCAGACATCTATCAGCCCTACCTTCCTCACCATACCCAGACATCTGTCAGCCCTACCTCCCTCACTAGACATCTATCAGTTCTACCTTCCTCACCATACCCAGACATCTGTCAGCCCTCCCTCTCTCCCCATACCCCCTCAACACAAATACAGGTACCATACATGTCTTACTCCACACCACTGTTTAATGTCTACCCATTCATGAGAAACACCATTGTATTATTGATGTCCACACACACTGTCATCCTATAATACTCCACCATACACACTGTCGTCCTATAATACTCCACCATACACACTGTCGTCCTATAATACTCCACCATACACACTGTCATCCTATAATACTCCACCATACACACTGTCATCCTATAATACTCCACCATACACACTGTCGTCCTATAATACTCCACCATACACACTGTCATCCTATAATACTCCACCATACACACTGTCATCCTATAATACTCCACCATATACACTATCATCCTATAATACTCCACCATACACTTTCGTGGATTTTTGCACTGTGTGATTTCTAAGAATGCAATCCTAGCAAATGTGGAGGCCTCACTGTGTAAAGTTATATACATTAACTGAGTATATGTATGCATGTACATATGTATATTTGTATGTATGAGTGCACATGTGTGTGTACTCACCTATTTGTGGTTGCAGGGGTTGATTCATAGCTCCTGGCCCTGCCTCTTTTGGTGTGTGGGTGTGTGAGTGCGTGTGTGCATGTGCGTGCGTGTACATGTGTGTGTGCATGTGTGTGTGTGCACACGCACAAGTGCACACAACCGACATGTGCCTTGGACAAATGGTAACACATACATGCACTCACCCTCAGGCTGAAGAATTACTTCCTGACATTCCTGTGACTCATCTTTGACTTTCAACTGTGCCCTTGTGTACCTTTTCCCTGTTTCTCAGTCTATCCCTATCAAAGTCTCTGAGTATTTTCAGTATCATTACCATGTATCCCCTGGTTCTTCTATCCTGTGTCATCAGATTCAATTACTTTAGTTTTTCCTTAAGTTCACTGTCCAAAGTTCTGGGACTAGTCTTACTGCATACCTCTGCATTATCTCCAGTTTCTTAACAAGCTTTATCATATGTGGGTTCCACTGTGGTGCTGCATACTCCAAGATGTGGCTGTGAATGACTAATTTGTTGAGATTCCTGAAAGCTGGTTTCAACTTTCAGCTGGCCTGGTGGCTAAAGCTCTCGGTTCACATGGCGAGGGTCCGGGTTCGATTCCTGGCGAGGGTAGAAACATTGGACATGTTTCCTTACACCGGTTGTCTATGTTCACCCATCAGTATAAGAAGGGTATCTGGGTGTTAGTCGACTGGTGTGGGTCACATCCTGGGACAAAACTGACCTAATATGCCCGAAATGCTCTGCATAACAAACGGCATTCTATGAAGTATTATGTCATTGATGTCAGCTAGGCTTGTATACCTTGTACATGTACTTGTAGAAATAAAGATATTAATTAATTAAGTGAGCATTCACTGCAGGAGGCTACCTGGTTGATGAGTACTTCTGGCTACGTGTACTGCACCATGTTCACCCCCTAGGACACAAGGTCTTCCTCTTAACCCTTTGAGGGTCGACAGGCCTTCTCGGAAACACATTCTCAGGGTCGAAAATTTTTGAAAAAAAAAAAAAATTTCTTATGAAATGATAGAATCTTTTTCCGATCATAACGACACCAAAAGTATGAAATTTGAAAGAAAACTTATGGAATTATGCTCTCGGGAAGTTATTGGTCTCGAAGATGTTTACGCATCGGCAATTTCGCCCACTTTGAGCCCTATTTTTGGCCAATTCCAATGTTCCAGTCCACTAAAATCATAGCTATTTCGCTAGAACCCCATTTCTTCTATCGATTGAGTACAAGAAACCGCCTATTTACCAATTTCTACTACCCAAAATAGTGGTCAGAAAATGGCAATTTGGCCAATTTCACACAAATTTCAAATGATGCCAATTTCAAAATAGGGTCCAGAATAAACAAGGCAGACATTCCTGGCACTAAAATAACATCTTCTCTGTTCATTAGTCACGTTTCCAGGCCCCTCTTACATTACTTTTGCTTTCCATTTTGAATTTTTATTCTAAAAAAATAGAAGTTTTACTGTTATGTATACAACTGCATCATTGTAAAAATGGTATAAATAATATCAGCGCACTTGTGCAAGAATATTAGACTCGCCAGTTGATGTGTATTGGATACATGGTGTGATTTGTTTACTCTTGAACATTGGTTAAAATCGACCATTTTCACTACTTTGAGCTCAATTTCAAGGTACTTGTTATTGTCAAACCAATCAAAATCATCTCTATTTCTGTAATATATCTTCCATTCTATCACATGAGACCAAGAAAACGAGAATAAATCAATAAATACTATACGAAAATACGTAGACTGCAAAGTCGCTGTTTTAAACAAAAAAAAAAAACGGTCTGAGTTTTTTTTTCTCATTATGCAGTGTGTGTGCTGCAGGATTTTTTTTATACTGCACACACTGACCACACAGACCCATTCTTTCATATGTAGGCCTACCAGCCATTTCCCACTTAATTTGAGGCCGCTAGAATTTACGCGTACTAGTATGGCACCGACCCCTGCTCGTAAAACGTACTAGTACGGCACCGACCCCGTAAGGGTTAAATGAGGTTTGCAGCCTTTCTCCCCGAGAATACATAGTTTCCGGTCTTTTTGCCCCTTGCTTTTGTTGGGGTTGAATTCCGTTAACCACTTGTCTGACCAATTCTACAGTTTTTCCAAATCCATTTGTAGTCATTCCTTTTCCTCACTGATTATTCTCTTCTTCATTAAATGTACAGTAGCCCATCAATTAAGATGGTCTAACGTATTATTCATGTAGTTAGGTTTCGGAAAACAGTGCCTAATTAAAAAATCGTGTAAAATGAACAGAAGAACATGGGGAAAATATAGGGTTATGTTCCTCGTTCCCCACAAAAATGCAAAACAATTTTTTTTAGGCCTCATAATTGTAAAAAAAAAATTACAATAATATAATTGTAGTTGGATGCAATGCGTTTCAATGTTTCCACCAGTACATACTGAGGATCGAACCAATAACCCTCAGCATGTGAGATGAGTGCGCTACCGGCTGAGCCATGGGTTGCTGATGTATGTCGATTTTGAAGACCCAAGAGGGATGGTGAAGCCCTACTGGGCTGAGATGGAAGGTTGTGGATTATCAGCCGAGGTGAATGGCTGAGGTTTTTGCACAAATGTGGATACAAGTTGTCATTAGGTGATGGTTGTACCGGAGAGCTTAGGTATTCTGTAATGCATCTATGGTTTGTTTTACTCTGCAATATTTATACAGCTGACAGTAAGGCATCATCAGCTGCTCCAGTGCTCCCTTCACAGTACTGCTTCTACATGTGTCAGGGTCCTCTTCAGTGAACACAGTTTGCAATATTAGCAGCAGCGTGAAACTGCTTATGTGACTGTTACAATGTTAACCATTTTTCTGCAGGTTCTTCTTACTCATCTTCATTTATCTGCCTCCCTAGTGCCTGGGCATGAAGCTCCACCAACATTTCCTCTGGACTACCTTCTTAATCTTCTAAATGTTCATTCACATCTTTTGGCTCCATATCTTTGAAGCCCTCACCTGGTAATCAGTTTACTGGGCCTGGGTCTCAACTTAGGGAAGACGTGAAATTATTCATCACACTAGGTTATATTTTTCCACAGGCTGCATTTAATGCTGATTGAAGCACTTCATTCCATGCACTTTCGATGTAATGTAGTTAATGGCATCTGCAATATTAAATGTATGCCAGAAGTTTGGTACTCCAAATTCTGAGTTGGCTTCCATTGCTGTGGCAAGTTTCTGCACTACTTTTCGAGTGTAGTTGTATTTAAATATCTTAATTCTACAATCTGCTTCAGTGGGATACGGCCAGTTTGTTGAAAGAAGAATTCCACAATCCAGTGCTTGTATTAAAGATGATGTATTTAGTAGTAAAAGACAAATTTTACATGTGGGTGTACAGTGAACCCTCGGTTAACGAATACCCCGGAAATCGTGCAATTATGTAAGTATAATTTTGTAAGTTCTTGTGGAAGTGTATTTTTGGGGGTCTGAAATAGACTAACCTACGTGAAATTTTTCCTTAAGGGAGTAAATTCGTTCGGTAATGGCACTTGAGCAGACTTCAGGAGTGAAGTTTTTACGAAACTCGGGGGTCCACTGTATATCCTTCAAGAGTTTTGGAATGAGTGCAGGACTTGCGGCACTTGAACAGCATTCTGGAACGAAAAAATCACGAAAACCGGTGGTCCACTGTAAAACAACTTCTGGAATAAAATGATACTGAAACCTCTCTCATTCATGCTGAGTGGTTTGACCTCCAAATAACTGCAAAAGTGGTTTTTGTCTGTACGTACTTTTCAAAGCACAACAGATTCCTGGAGCAATAAACAAGCATGGGCTTACACTTAAAACTGCCTGATGCATTATCACACAGTAGCAAGCTGATGCGAGCCTTTGCTGCCTTGAATCCCAGTGTATTTTCCTCTCGCTCACTGATGTAAGTTCTCGGCAGCATTAACCCTTTCACTATCCAGATCCCCAAAATGAAACTTGCTCTCAAGGTCCAAAAATTTTCAAATTTGTTTTCCTTGTAGATTAAAAGAGTGTATTTTCCTGGTGGTAATGAAAAACAAATTTCTTATTATTAATTACTAAGATATAAAAGTGTGAAGTTGAAGGCCAATGACTCAATGATGGGAACATCGGAGACTGCTGCATTCTCCACTTTTTTTTAATAATTTTTTTTTTTTTTACTTTTTTTTTCCAGGGTTTTATAATTTTTTACATTTTCCAATAATTTACGTGGCTTTCTTTTAAATACTGGAACTACATTTGCTTTGTTCCAGATCTTGGCAATTATCCTGTATCAATTAACTTGCAGAATTTAGGTAGTGGGTCAGATGGTGTTCTAGTTCCCTCACAAAATTTATGGTGACAATTTATTGGGTTTCATTACCTTTGATGTATCATGCTCAAATATTTTATCTCATTCCCTGTTGTGTGTATGGTGTCCTGGTGTACCTTTCATCTTTGACTCTCTGGTCTTGTTCATTTTCTGAGAATGCCTCTTTTAACTATTGGTTCAACGCCTCACAGACTTACCTCTCATTTCTCACAGCCTCTTCTTCTTCTTCAGTTTAATTAACTCGTCTTCTACTGTCATCTGTTTTACTCTTGTGAGCCTGATGCAATTCTGGTTATGATTTGACTTTTGATTCTATGTCGTTCTCAAATTGTTGTTCAGCTTCTCCTCTCACCCTTACACATTCCTTTCTGGCTCTTCTGCTCACTTCTCCATTTTCCTCAGTCTTTCACATTATATACTTTTTCCAAGCTCCTGTTCTTCCTAGTTGTGCTCGGGTGAACATTATAATGATCACATCTTTTTATTTATTTATTTCCTGTTTTATATTGTGTAACCTGACTCATTCACATCATTATCATTAAATGATTTGTTGATAGCTTTAGAAAATATATTTTCCAGTGCTGATAAGTTTTACTGACATACATGAAATATCCAGTCCAAGATGTTTACATGTGGACCTGTTAGTACATACTACCTGTTAATAAACCCAATAAAAAACAGAATGAGAAATAGGCATGCTGTAGAAGCCCTCAAATGTATGTCAAAATATACATAACTTTTTCCTGTCTGCTCCACTGCTCGTTTAACACACAGTTAGTGTCTTTCTCTTTTCGCTTCTCTCTTGCCATTCTGCCTGATGCAGTCCCCTATTACAGGTGATATTCTCAGCGAGCTGCCTATCACCGCTTCGCACACCCTCGCACACGCCCGCACCACGCACGCGCACACGCATGTGCACCTGGACCTGAGTGGCAGAGCAGCCACAGCACGTCGAGTGGAGATGGTGGAGGTGTCGGGACCAGACGGCACCATCACTGCACACCACCTGACAGAGGCCAACCAAGCCACAGGTGTCCTACTCCACCAATCTGCTGCCTTAGTCACTCACAGGCTCCAGTATGCCCACTCTCCTGCTCTCACACACCACACCCATGCTGCTTATACCACCCACTCTGCTCCTTTACAGAATGCCCACACCTCATTAGCTAACAGTCCTCATGGGTCTCCTGCCCACCCCCTCAAGACTTTTGCACAGTCAATCCTCCCTCACAACATCCACCCTCCTTCCCCTCTCTCGCAATCCTCTCACCCAACACCCACTGCTGCTCTCACCCACCACCCACTCTCCTCTACTGTCACTAACAGCACTCACACCCAGGCCACCACCACCACTGTAGTTAACTCTCATAACACTCAAGTGTCCCCCTCTTGTTGCCATGATGTTCAAGTGTCTAGCAGCAGCAGCACTTCTGTGCCCAACACTTATGTGTCCAGAGCGAGTGCGTCCGAGTGTGTCCCAGTTCACACTGCTGGCACACGTGTCCCAGGTCAAACTGCTGGCTCCCGTACCCCAGGTCATCCCTCTGGTATCCTTGTCCCAGTACACACTACCACCACCCGTGTCCCAGCTCACACTGCTGCCACACGTGTCCCAGTTCACACCACTAGCACCCGTGTCCTCAGCAGCCACACCCAATCACAACAGAGCAATGTTCCTAGCCATTTTGTTCCCAACAGCCAGAGTTCCGGGCAAGTTAATCAGCTGGGTGCCTCACCTCCCCGCCGAGCCTCGGCAGAGGTTGCCCCGGTTTGCCCACCCGATCCCCTGACTGGCGCTCTACTCTTCAGTAGTGTGATAGCAGTTGCTCCCTCCATCATTGAATCTCGGCCGCCCCCAGGCCCTCGCGTCACCTTCCATCTCCCTCCCCGACATATGAACATTCCGCCAGATTCCTCCTCCGAGAATGGCAACGGCAACGAGAATGTTCGAGTCGATGCAGATGAGGAGTCTGGAGTCTCGCCACTAGGTGTGAGATGTCGCAACCCAGCGTGCGGACAAATGGCCGACACAGAAGAAGCTCGCCGAAGCTACAAGGTGTGCCACAACTGCTGCACCTTCTATTGTTCAAGACCATGTCGCCGCCAACACTGGGAGCGGCACAAACGTCAGTGTAAAAAAATTCGGGCCCTGGCCATTGCCAAGCAGGTAACGGCAAGGGTGAGGGAGGACGATATTGTGTTAGAGCGCATCAGTGCAGTGGCACGCCGGGGGGCCCGTGCCCTTGGCCGTGGGGCAGTTAAAGTGTACTTCCACGACATCAAAGCTGCAGAAACATTCGTGGGGGGTGGTGAGGTGCCTGAGGCCCACTACCTTACCATACCAAACTTGCTACCCCAGGAGACAGGTCCAGAGGTCTACAAACAAATCACTGACCTCTGTAAACATTATAACCCGGAATATAAATTTGTGCTTTATGTTAGCATATGTATCATGAACGAGATCCCCACAGGCTCGTCACCCAAGTGGGAGCGTGAAGTGGTGTCGCAGTGTGCTAAGTTAAGACTGACGACAGGTGCTCGGGGATCAGACTCATGGAGTCCACGTCCTGAGCGACACGTCATCACTCGGGACATGGACGAGCCCGAAACTCTCATCCTAACATCGGCCCCCATCCCCAACTCAAACACATCTCCGCAGGCTGCTAGACACATCGCCTTCAACAACATCGTGCGGCATTTGCGGGAGAGAGGAATCAGCATGCGACACCAGTACCCGGATGTTCACAGGAAGTTGACAGCGTATGTGGAGGCTGGCGAGGTCTTTCCCCCACTGACCATCTATCCTCGGGACCCCAACACGGGTTCCACCTTCATGTGCATCATCATGCCCGAGACGGACCATGCCAAGCTCCAACTCCTCAGTAATGATGCCTCCAAGGTCCGCACCATCGACATCTCTCGTCCACACCCACCTGCTTGAGGATATTTTTTCACCCCTCCCTCTCTTGCAGTCTCACCCAGCATATTGTAGCCTAATTCCTCATTGCATCACCTTCCACATCGACGGTGCCACTACCACCACCCCCATAAAAGGGGTCTTCAGGTTATCATTCATTCATTCCTTGCCTTCATACATCATTATCAATCATTAGCTGGTTCTCCCGCTCAACCAAAACTCATCCCAGTCCAGCAAATACATCATGAAACAAGATGATTATCTTCACCACTCCATGGAGACCTCTGCCCGCCTCCATCTCCCATTTCTCAGCAGACTGACTCTTTCCCTTCCTTCCTGTGTGTTTCCTCAACTCCCTGTGTGGGGAGTGTCAGTCCTCTCCCCAGGACTTGTGATATCTTGGTGTTAGTGGTTGTGCTGCTCACTGGCCTTAGCTTCAGCAGTCACCCAACTTTTGTACACAAACGCCAGACTTATTTTGTGCAATATGTCTCTTGTTTTTGTAATGCAGTCAGTAATGTGTGGAGACAAGCGTGACATTACAAGTCTGGCGTTGCTGCCCCTCCTTCCTAGTCTTTATTTACTTAACAATCCAGATGGGTGCCAGTTAATCAATCATTTATGTATTCTTCATTCTCAGTTTTTAGGATGTTTAGGCAAATGTAAATATGTTTTGTTACTGATGCTAGACATATCCTGATTTAAGTACACTATTTACACTTGTTGGTAATACAAATTCCATGTTTTACTTGTTACTGGAGAATAGCCATGTGAGAGTACTATATTTAGTGATGTGTGACCTGTGTGCTACTGAGAGATTTCAAGAAGTTTTAAGAATACTTCTGCTAACATTAACCACATGTGGAGTACACTTGCCCTGGTCATCGTATGTTGAAAATTGTGGAAATGCTCCATTGTAAAGAACTGACTGAAATATAATATGGTTTGGAAAAAAACACTTTCAGTGATCAGCTGTAAGAGACTGATCGGGCAGATTATGTGGCTTTGCAATGTCTTTCATACTGATGACAGATTACTAGGATCAATAGCTGTCACGTCTGCATCTCACTCGTTCGTGTGTTATGTTCACCAGAATGCTTGCTGGTATTCACTCGCTTGTTTGGACATCAAGCTCTTCACTGTTACCACACAGGATACAGTTCATGCCTCGTCTTGAGCTCTCCAGGGCCTTGATACCTCGCCTTACCTGATCTGTTATTGGTTCTGAGGATTACCTTCCATATGGCCCAGTCTCACCTTGAGCCCTTGGTGCACAATATGTCACCTAGAGCTTGGATACACACTTCGCTAAAAGCCTTTCAGGCCCAAAATGTAGTCAGCAGCAAGTTTGCACAGAGACCATGACAGTTCTGTATGCAATAGTGAATAATGTTCACTGAACCATTACTAACTCGACAGCTGTATGCTGAAAATGGTATACAATATTGACAAGTTGATGATTAAGACATCTGCAAAAGACGGGTATCTTTATTGTTGAAACATTTCACCTACATGGTAGACTTCTTCAGTCAAATACAGAGGAGAATAAACTGGAGGCAGCAGGTGTACCTCCCCAGTACATTTCAACAAAGATACCCAACCGTTGCACGTGTCTTACTCATCGACATCTGTAACTGCTGGCGAAACTGAAATGTCATACTTATTGCTGTTTCTTTTGCCCCCTCCCCCTGTCTCATAATTACAAGATGCCAAAGTAAGATAATTTATGAAAAAATAGGAGACAATAACCATAATATAAATGACACAAAGTAATTGTAATACTGTAACAGCACAAGTAAATTAAAGATTTTTAAAAAAATCAAACATCTGTTCTGTGAGAGTAATCGCAATAGGTGCTCCTTGACTTGCAATGGGGTTACGGTCTGATGAACCCATCGTAAGTTGAAAATGTCCTAAGTTGAATATGATTATGATAAATAGCTACTGTCATTGAATGAGTAAATAAACAAATAATTACTGTAATTAACTAAATATCTGTATTGAAAAGTAAATAAATGAATACAAGTTTATCCAATCAATAAATGTACAGTGCTGTACAGTACAGAATGTGCATCACTATCGCACCATCATAAAGTAGAAAGACTAAGTTGAACCATCGTAAAGTGAGGAGCACCTGTATTAATATTCAAGGTTATGTATTACTGTATATTCAAGGTTATGTATCTCCACTGTATATTCAAGGCTATGTATCTCTGCACTGTATAGTCAAGGTTATGTATCTCCACACTGTATAGTCAAGGTTATGTATCTCCACACTGTATAGTCAAGGTTATGTATCTCCACACTGTATATACACATATTACAGTAATCCCTATATTAGGGATTAAAGTAGAGAACCTTTAACATTAGTGTTTATGTGACTGCGGCCTTAATGAACCGTGAACGCTGGATAGGCCTTCAACCTAGCAAACTCACTTGTTGACTATGAAAACATTTTTCCGAAGATGCCAGATGATGTGAATCTATGTAAGTGAGCAGAAATATGTTAATCATACCTTAAAATATATGCCGTATGCAAGACTTTCCAGAATATTTGGGATGCAGTGAATAAATTAGTCAATTATATTTGATTCAAACTTACAAGAATTTATTGTTTTAATATTGTTAATGTTCTTATTAAATCAATAATATTAGTGCTAACTTTTCAGGCCTAATTATTACTATTTCTATTGAGAGTAATGAGATGAGTAAATCCCTTTACTAGAAATATATATGTTCCTAAGACAGGTTAATGTTGATAAGCAGATTTATTACATGTTAAAAAGAAGTTCTAAATTAAATAAATATTATATATTAAAAACAGATTCTAAATTATCTAAAGGTTATAGATTTCTGGGGCATTATATTAGGCTATAAGCATTGAGTTATGTGAATGGGTGTGGGGTATATGGGATAGTGTGTTTATGTACAGGTGTGTGTGTGTGAGTGCTCAGCAATGCATATGGGAAGGTATTACCTATTTATACTTACAGGAGTAGAGCCATGGTCACATTTCCCCAACTTCAATATTTAAGTTTTTTTTTTTTTTTCAAAATCCCTGTGGTTTTAACACTACAACCTCTTGTAATCCATGCCACTGTTCTAGCAGTTCATGAAGAGCAACTTTACAGTTCCTCTGTTTACAATCTGAGAAGAGCAACTTCATTCTTCTTTCTGGCATCTCTTCATTCCTTTCTCTGAGTATTTTGTATATTGTGGTGATTGTGTTGTTGTTTTATCCCCTCATGCTGTCATCTTTAGTAACATTATCTGAAACCTTCATTCAAGTGATTACAGGTTAAGAGACTCATCTCTTAAATTATTTTCACTGGCATTATTGGTTCCTGATATCTTGGGCCTCATCATACCCACTTTAGAAACTGCGTGCAGTATTGAGTTAACCTGTACCACTTTCTCACTTGGCTCATTCTACTTATTTACCACCCTGAGACAGAGAAAACATTTAAAAACATCTATGTGGCTTGTCAGTGTCCCATGGCTTAGTTGGCAATGGTCCCGCCTCACACACTGAGTGTCTGTGGTTCAATCCCCAGCCAGGTGGAAACATTGGGCATGTTTCCTTACACTTTCTGTCCCTGTTCACCTAGCAGTAAGTAGGTACCTAGGTGTTAGTTGACTGGTGTAGGTCGCATCCTGGGGGACAAGAATGAAGGACCCCAATGGTAATAAAACAGACAGTCCTCAGTGATGCACTGACTTTCTTGGGTTATCCTCGGTGGATAACCCTCCGGGTTAAAAATCCAAACAAATCTGATCTTGCCTCACTCATCCAAGTGCCTCACATTTTAAATAGTCTGTCCTTGACTCGGGCAAAATTCAAACCCATGAAAGGAAACAAGTGCGTAGTACAATTAGGACATCTTTACTGGATACCTGTTGTTCTAAGTCATTACCACCTATTGTTCTTATTCATTACCACCTGTTGTTCTATCTTAGCCATTACCACTTATTGTTCTATCTTAGCCATTACCACTTATTGTTCTATCTTAGCCATTACCACTTGTTGTCATGTCTTAGTCATTACCACCTGTTATCTTATTCACTGCCACCTGTTGTTCTCTCATTACCACTTGCTGTTGTAAGTCATTACCACCTGCTGTTGTAAGTCATTACCACCTGCTGTTGTAAGTCATTACCACCTGCTGTTGTAAGTCATTACCACCTGTTGTTCTTCGTCATTACCACCTGTTGTTCTTCGTCATTACCACCTGTTGTTCTTCGTCATTACCACCTGTTGTTCTTCGTCATTACCACCTGTTGTTCTTCGTCATTACCACCTGTTGTTCTTCGTCATTACCACCTGTTGTTCTTCGTCATTACCACCTGTTGTTCTTCGTCATTACCACCTGTTGTTCTTCGTCATTACCACCTGTTGTTCTTCGTCATTACCACCTGTTGTCTTCGTCATTACCACCTGTTGTCTTCGTCATTACCACCTGTTGCTCTTCGTCATTACCACCTGTTGCTCTTCGTCATTACCACCTGTTGCTCTTCGTCATTACCACCTGTTGCTCTTCGTCACTACCACCTGTTGCTCTTCGTCATTACCACCTGTTGCTCTTCGTCATTACCACCTGTTGCTCTTCGTCATTACCACCTGTTGTTCTTCTTCATTACCACCTGTTGTTCTTCGTCATTACCACCTGTTGTTCTTCGTCATTACCACCTGTTGTTCTTCGTCATTACCACCTGTTGTTCTTCGTCATTACCACCTGTTGTTCTTCGTCATTACCACCTGTTGTTCTTCGTCATTACCACCTGTTGTTCTTCGTCATTACCACCTGTTGTTCTTCGTCATTACCACCTGTTGTTCTTCGTCATTACCACCTGTTGTTCTTCGTCATTACCACCTGTTGTTCTTCGTCATTACCACCTGTTCTTCGTCATTACCACCTGTTGTTCTTCGTCATTACCACCTGTTGTTCTTCGTCATTACCACCTGTTGTTCTTCGTCATTACCACCTGTTGTTCTTCGTCATTACCACCTGTTGTTCTTCGTCATTACCACCTGTTGTTCTTCGTCATTACCACCTGTTGTTCTTCGTCATTACCACCTGTTGTTCTTCGTCATTACCACCTGTTGTTCTTCGTCATTACCACCTGTTGTTCTTCGTCATTACCACCTGTTGTTCTTCGTCATTACCACTTGTTGTTCTTAGTCATTACCACCTGTTGTTCTTAGTCATTACCATCTGTTGTTCTAAGTCATTACCACCTGTTGTTCTTAGTCATTACCACCTGTTGTTCTTAGTCATTACCACCTGTTGTTCTTAGTCATTACCACCTGTTGTTCTTAGTCATTACCACCTGTTGTTCTTAGTCATTACCACCTGTTGTTCTTAGTCATTACCATCTGTTGTTCTAAGTCATTACCACCTGTTGTTCTATCTTACATTTTTCTTATTTAATTTTTCTATAAAACTTTCTTCTTACATAAATTTATTCAATTTTTTTCAGTCTGTCCATCCATCTACTAGTTTTCTTTCCCCATAGCTAATGTTTTGACCTAGTGCCATCTGCCATCAACACAGTGTTACTAACTTTTATTGCTATTGTTCTGACCTAGTGCCATCTGCCATCAACACAGTGTTGCTAACTTTTATCGCTATTGTTCTGACCTAGTGCCATCTGCCATCAACACAGGGTTACTAACTTTTCCAATAATTTATTTCACAATGCATATAACTTTCCTTTACCCCAGAAATCTTCCATAAAAAAATTTCCCTGGCATATTTTGGGACAACACTCACACACAGTGCATTACTCCCTTTAATATAAACAGGTAGAAACTTCTTTTTTTTAATTATCATGGCTGACTTCCATTAAAAATTGTGGCAAGTACTCAAGTGTGAGTGTGCATGCACGTACATGCTTGCGCACGTGTGGATGAGTGTGCATGTGTGTGTGTTATCCACTTTGGCTTCTTCATATGTAAACCTCTTTTGCCCCATCATATACTGTATACATCTTTACTCCATGATTACACAGTGCACAATAGGTGTACAATTGTACATGATGTATATGTTGATTGTATAAAGATATAAATGAATCAACTGATCACGCATTTGCATTCAAAAGCGCTCGCAAGTGTCAAACTTGCATGGTGTTACACCCTGGCTTCCTTTTTCCTATACAGTGGACCCTCGCTATTCGAACACTCCAAAACTCACCCTTTTATGTAAGTTTATTATTGTAAGAGCTTTTATAAGTGTATTTTTGGGGGTCTGAAATGGACTAACATAATTTACATCATTCCTTATGGGAATAAATTTGTTTGGTAACAGCACTTGAACAGCATTCTGGAATGAGGGCGAGTTTTGGAGTGTTCGTATAGCGAGGGTCCACTGTATATACAGTGGTACCTCGGTTAACGATATTTTTTCGTTCCAGAATGCTGTTCAAGTGCCATTACCAAACGAATTTATCCCCATAAGGAATAATGTAAAATAGACTAGTCCTTTTAGACCCCCAAAAATACACTTACAAAAGCATTTAAAAAAATAAACTTACATAAAAGGGTGAGTTTGAGGACCATCATTAACCGAGGTACCACTGTACATTGTTTAATCAAATAATGAAACGTTTAAGACTAAACTGCTTTGTTGTATATTTTTCATAGATATGACGATCATACGTGTGTATTACCTTGCATTTCCGTGCGACATAAGTGCCTACACTGCATTTCATTGCATCATGCAACTTGCAAGTTCTTGAGTCTTGGTCTTGGCGTGAGAATGATGTAGTTGTCAAATGAAAAATAATTCTCTCTCTAACGTTGAGAATTAAACAGAAATTGTTTATATATACTATATATATACAGTGGTACCTCGACTTACGATGGTCCCCAAACTCACCCTTTTATGTAAGTTTATTTTTTTAAATGCTTTTGTAAGTGTAATTTTGGGGGTCTAAAAGGACTAGTCTATTTTACAACATTTCTTAAGGAGATAAATTCGTTTGGTAATGGCACTTGAACAGCATTCTGGAATGAAAAAATATCGTAAGTCGAGGTACCACTGTATATACAGTGGTACCTTGAGTTACGATATTTTTCGTTCGAAATGCTGTTCAAGTGCCATTACCAAACGAATTTATCCCCATAAGGAATAATGTAAAATAGACTAGTCCGTTACACCCCAAAATATACTACAAAGCATTTAAAATAAACTTACATAAAAGGGCATTTTGGGGACCATCGACTCGAGGTACCACTGTATATACATACAGTAGTACCTCGACTTACGATGCTCCCAAACTCACCCTTTTATGTAAGTTTATTTTTAAATGCTTTTGTAAGTGTAATTTTGGGGTCTAAAAGGACTAGTCTATTTTACATCATTTCTTATGGGGATAAATTCGTTTGGTAATGGCACTTGAACAGCATTCTGCAATGAAAAATATCGTAAGTCGAGGTACCACTGTATATATATATATATATATATATATATATATATATATATATATATACATATATATATATATCATATATATACAGTGGACCCTCGGTTAACGAATACCCGGAAATCGTGCAATTATGTAAGTATAATTTTGTAAGTTCTTGTGGAAGTGTATTTTTGGGGGTCTGAAATAGACTAACCTACGTGAAATTTTTCCTTAAGGGAGTAAATTCGTTCGGTAATGGCACTTGAGCAGACTTCAGGAGTGAAGTTTTACGAAACTCGGGGTCCACTGTATATATCAGTGGTACCCGACTTACGATATTTTTCATTCCAGAATGCTGTTCAAGTGCCATTACCAAACGAATTTATCTCCATAGAAATGATGTAAAATAGACTAGTCCTTTTAGACCCCCAAAATTACACTTACAAAAGCATTTAAAAATCAACTTACATAAAGGTGTGTTTGGGGACCATCGTAAGTCGGGTACCACTGTATATATATATATATATATATATATCATATATACTATATATATATATATATATATATATATAGTGGTACCTCGACTTACGATGGTCCCCAAACTCACCCTTGTATGTAAGTTTATTTTTTAAATGCTTTTGTAAGTGTAATTTTGGGGGTCTAAAAGGACTAGTCTATTTTACAACATTTCTTAAGGAGATAAATTCGTTTGGTAATGACACTTGAACAGCATTCTGGAATGAAAAATATCGTAAGTCGAGGTACCACTGTAAAATATATATATATATATATATATATATATATATATATATATATATATATATATATATATATATCACATTCTTATTTCTTTCAACACGTCGGCAGTTTCCCACCGAAGCGGGGTGGCCCAAAATGAAAAACGAAAGTTTCCCCTTTTACATTTAGTAATATATACAGGAGAAGGGGTTACTAGCCCCTTGCTCCCGGCATTTTAGTCGCCTCTTACGACACGTATATACATATACAGTGGACCCCCGAGTTTCGTAAAAACTTCACTCCTGAAGTTTGCTCAAGTGCCATTACCGAACGAATTTACTCCCTTAAGGAAAAATTTCACGTAGGTTAGTCTATTTCAGACCCCCAAAAATACACTTCCACAAGAACTTACAAAATTATACTTACATAATTGCACGATTTCCGGGGTATTCGTTAACCGAGGGTCCACTGTATATATACAGTGGTACCTTGAGTTACGATATTTTTTCGTTCGAGAATGCTGTTCAAGTGCCATTACCAAACGAATTTATCCCCATAAGGAATAATGTAAAATAGACTAGTCCTTTTACACCCCCAAAAATATACTTACAAAAGCATTTAAAAAAATAAACTTACATAAAAGGGCGATTTTGGGGACCATCGTAACTCGAGGTACCACTGTATATACATATATACAGTGGTCCCTCGGTTTTCGCCGAAAATTCGTTCCAGAATGCTGCTCAAGTGCCATTACCGAACGAATTTACTTCCTTAAGAAATAATGTCACATAGTTTAGTCTATTTCAGACCCCCAAAAATACACTTGCAACAGCACTTACGAAAATACACTTACATAAATGTTCGAGTTTGGAGATGCACGAAAACCGAGGGACCACTGTATATACATATATATATATATACAGTGGTACCTCGGTTAACAATATTTTTTCATTCCAGAATGCTGTTCAAGTGCCATTACCAAACGAATTTATCCCCATTAGGAATAATGTAAAATAGACTAGTCCTTTTAGACCCCCAAAAATACACTTACAAAAGCATTTAAAAAAATAAACTTACATAAAAAGGTGAGTTTGGGGACCATCGTTAACCGAGGTACCACTGTATATACATACACACACACTGTATACTGTATGTTGTTTTATATTGTATAAATCTGTTAATATGACAATCTTCTATGCTTTAATAAGTCGCATTCCAAAAGCCTCTAAATGCAAACATGATGATGTTGACTGGGAGGGGAGGGAAGGGGGGTGCTAGGAAAAATAGTAGTTTGTTGCAACTTGTCAGCATGTGGAAAGACCTCTTGCTCGAGAGCCAATAAGTGCCACTCAATTTAATGTACATCACACTGGAATAATTGCAGCGCTCACATCATGATTACCTTTAGAGGCAGCAGTGGATGCATCCAGCAAATTTAATTATCGTGTGGACGGATTAAAAAGCTCTTTATACAGAAGCTAAGTACTGGTGGGATACACAGAGTCCAATTATCAAAATCAAATTGACCTCCATGATAATTTCGATAGTGTGATATACTAAATAAACAACATTATAGAAAGAAAAAATGAAATGACAAAAATCTAAGTGTATGTATAGATATAAAAAAAAAAAAGAGGTGATCCTAACAAGGAACATCTTATGTAGATGTAAGAGGCAATCCGGAACAATGAACATCCTAAGTGGATGTAAAAGGTAATCCAGAACCAGGAACATCCTATGTGGATGTAAGAGGTAATCCGGAACAAGGAACACCCTACGCGGATGTATTACGAGGTGCAGACTTGACTAACAGAGGGTTGTGAATATATTTTTGTCCTCTGCTGTTGGGCGCGTGATGGAAACTCTTAATATTATATTGTTTAGCCCGGCAAGAGGGCACAACGTATGTGATTTGTTAATAAAAATATTGATATTCAAGAAATCTCGCTCCTTGTACCTTTTAGCTACTCAAAACTTGCTATATATCCTTCACTTGTTATTTAGCTTATTACAAAGATATTTATGTAAAAAGAGATTACACACACATATTATTTATGTTTCTAATATATATATATATATATATATATATATATATATATATATATTAATATATTATATATATATATATATATATATATTATATATATATATAATAGGATGGGAGTCCACCTCTGGTGCAAATTGTGAGGACCTTAGCCTCGGAGAAGAGGATAAAAGGCATCAAGGAAGAATATTTGGATTTCTTTTAAGCCGTTTGAATATTCCACTTTCCTACCACCCCATCCTATATACACACATACATACATATAAATGCTTTATATATATATATATATATATATATATATATTTGTTCTTTCAAAACATCATTATAATGCCATTATCTATAATCTTATCTCTATCAAAATTATAACAACAGCTGACATAATACAATACTGTTCTCAGTTCACAGATAACTATACCTTAATAAAAGACTAATTAAAGTACCTTGTGTGTGTTTCATTCTGCTCCAGCTGACCCTCACCTGCAGGTACAGAACTGTGTGTGTGTTAGGATGAGAGAGTTACGAAGGATATAGGTAAATAATGTTATAAGGGCAGATTTGTTGAGTGAAAAATACTCTTGTATTGATGCAGTGGTATGTCCGTCATGTACTGACCCAGTGGAATGTCTGTCATTATGTACTGACCCAGTGGAATGTCTGTCATTATGTACTGACCCAGTGGTATGTCCGTCATGTACTGACTCAGTGGTATGTGTCATTATGTACTGACCCAGTGGCATGTCTGTCATTATGTACTGAACCAGTGGTATGTCATTATGTACTGACCCAGCGGTATGTCTGTCATTATGTACTGACCCAGCGGTATGTCTGTCATTATGTACTGACCCAGCGGTAAGTCTGTCATTATGTACTGACCCAGTGGTATGTCTCATTATGTACTGACCCAGTGGTATGTCATTATGCACTGACCCAGTGGTATGTCTGTCTCATTATGTACTGACCCAGTGGTATGTCATTATGTACCGACCCAGTGGTATGTCATTATGTACTGACTCAGTGGTATGTCTGTCATTATGTACTGACCTAGTGGTATGTCATTATGTACTGACCTAGTGGTATGTCATTATGTACTGACCTAGTGGTATGTCATTATGTACTGACCTAGTGGTATGTCATTATGTACTGACCTAGTGGTATGTCATTATGTACTGACCTAGTGGTATGTCATTATGTACTGACCTAGTGGTATGTCATTATGTACTGACCTATGGTATGTCATATGTACTGACCTAGTGGTATGTCATTATGTACTGACCTAGTGGTATGTCATTATGTACTGACCTAGTGGTATGTCATTATGTACTGACCTAGTGGTATGTCATTATGTACTGACCTAGTGGTATGTCATTATGTACTGACCTAGTGGTATGTCATTATGTACTGACCTAGTGGTATGTCATTATGTACTGACCTAGTGGTATGTCATTATGTACTGACCTAGTGGTATGTCATTATGTACTGACCTAGTGGTATGTCATTATGTACTGACCTAGTGGTATGTCATTATGTACTGACCTAGTGGTATGTCATTATGTACTGACCTAGTGGTATGTCATTATGTACTGACCTAGTGGTATGTCATTATGTACTGACCTAGTGGTATGTCATTATGTACTGACCTAGTGGTATGTCATTATGTACTGACCTAGTGGTATGTCATTATGTACTGACCTAGTGGTATGTCATTATGTACTGACCTAGTGGTATGTCATTATGTACTGAACTGCAAGAAGCCCCTATCACATGCTTTTAACATCCTATGGAGAGGGAGCATGGACACTGGGATCGTCCCGCAGCTACTAAAAACAACAGACATAGCCCCGCTCCCCAAATGGGGCAGTAAAGCAATAGCAAAGAACTACAGACCAATTGCGCTAACGTCCCATATCATAAAAATCTTTGAAAGGGTTCTAAGAAGCAAGATTGCCACCCATCTTGATACCCATCAATTGCACAACCCAGGACAGCATGGGTTTAGAGCAGGCCGCTCCTGTCTGTCCCAACTACTGGACCACTACAAGGTCCTGGATGCTCTAGAAGATAAACAAAATGCAGATGTTATATACACAGATTTTGCAAAAGCCTTTGACAAGTGTGACAATGGTGTAATAGCACACAAAATGCATGATAAAGGAATAACAGGAAAAGTTGGTAGATGGATCTATAATTTCCTAACATGTAGAACACAAAGAGTAGTAGTCAACACTGTAAAGTCTGAGGCAGCTACTGTGAAAAGCTCTGTTCCACAAGGCACAGTACTTGCTCCCATCCTATTCCTCATATCAGACATTGACAGGGATATAAGCCACAGTGCTGTGTCTTCCTTTGCAGATGACACCCGAATCTGTATGACAGTATCCACCGTTGAAGACACTGCAAGACTCCAAGCAGACATAAACCAAATCTTTAAATGGGCTGCAGAAAACAATATGAAGTTCAATGATGAGAAATTTCAATTACTAAGATACGGAAAACGTGAAGAAATTAAAATCTCATCGGAGTACAAAACTAATTCCAACCACACAATAGAGCGAAAAACTAATGTCAAAGACCTGGGAGTGATCATGTCAGAGGATCTCACCTTCAAGGACCATAACAAAGTAGCAATTGCATCTGCTAGAAAAATGACAGGATGGATAATGAGAACCTTCAAAACCAGGGATGCCAAGCCCATGTTGACACTTTACAGATCGCTTGTTCTATCTAGGCTGGAATATTGCTGCACACTAACTGCACCTTTCAAGGCGGGTGAAATTGCTGACCTTGAAAATGTGCAGAGAACCTTCACCGCACGCCAAAGTGCGATAAACCACCTCAACTACTGGGAACGCTTGAAGTTCCTAAACCTGTACTCTCTAGAACGCAGGCGGGAGAGATACATTATTATATACACATGGAAAATTCTCGAGGGCTTAGTACAAAACTTGCACACAAAAATCACTCCCTACGAAAGCAAAAGACTCGGCAGGCGATGTAACATCCCCCCAATGAAGAGCAGGGGTGCCACTAGCACGTTGAGGGACAACACAATAAGTGTCAGGGGCCCAAGATTGTTCAACTGCCTTCCAGCATACATCAGGGGGATTACCAACAAACCCCTGGCTGTCTTCAAGCAGGCACTGGACAGGCACCTCAAGTCGGTACCTGATCAGCCGGGCTGTGGTTCGTACGTTGGACTGCGTGCGGCCAGCAGTAACAGCCTGGTTGATCAGGCCCTGGTCCAACAGGAGGCCTGGTCACAGACCGGGCCGCGGGGGCGTTGACCCCTGGAATTCTCTCCAGGTAGACTCCAGGTAGTGGTATGTCATTATGTACTGACCCAGTGGTATGTCATTATGTACTGACCCAGTGGTATGTCTGTCATTATGTACAGACCCAGTGGTATGTCATTATGTACTGACCCAGTGGTATGTCATTATGTATTGACCCAGTGGTATGTCTCATTATGTACTGACTCAGTGGTATGCCTGTCTCATTATGTACTGACCCAGTGGTATGTCTCATTATGTACTGACTCAGTGGTATGTCTCATTATGTACTGACCCAGTGGTATGTCTCATTATGTATTGACCCAGTTGTGTGTCTCATTATGTACCCACAAATCACTATCAGAACTGCATCATAGGCAAAGATCAACTGTATTAAACTCCCACTCTATACAGTGGACCCCCGAGTTTCGTAAAAACTTCACTCCTGAAGTCTGCTCAAGTGCCATTACCGAACGAATTTACCCCCTTAAGAAAAAATGTCACGCAGGTTAGTCTATTTCAGACCCCCAAAAATACTTTTCCACAAGCACTTACAATATTATACTTACATAAATGTACGATTTCCGGGGTTTACGAAACTCGGGGGTCCACTGTATCAGATTCATTATCCTTTAATCACACACCTCCCAATACCCTACCATTCACTCTTACAACCCCATCTATAAATATGTTAAACAACCATGGTGACATCACACATTTTTACCTATGCCTTATTTTTACTGGGACAATCTCTCTCCCCAACGTACCCTAACCTGTGCCTCATTCTCTGCATAAAAATTCTAATTCTATTACTCTTAGTAATCTATTCCATACAGCTGCAGCATCTGCCACATTGCTCTTCCCTCTAAAGTATAAGTTAATTCTAAATACACAAATGTGACAAACAATTCTTTACCATTATGTACTGTTTACCTATAAGCTTCAATTAACACTATCTACTTTTCTTCCTACATCCTCTTTTTTTTTTTTTTCAATCCTACTTTCTTACTCCTAACACTTTCAATAACAATTCTACCATACACATTACCCAGTATACTTTATAGGCCAGGCTTATGCACTGGCCTGGGGTTTTAGGACTCACTTCCCATGGGTTCAAATCCCACCAGTTCTGTGGTTTGTTTACAATCGTGTTATTATGATTTTGTGAGTCATACTGTATAGGCTTATTTCCTTACAATTCTTACACTCTTTTTTGTCTGATTTTACCTTATACAAAGGGAAAATCCCATTAACTAATAAGTAACAATATTACATGCACAGCAGTGTACATCTCTCAGTGTATATATGCTGAGAGTTTACGTTAATCCCTATATTAAAGTATTCTTCACTGGTGGAGGACAGGTAATATGCAGCCTTTGAGTAACCAATAGGCTTGAAGCCCAGTTAACTGACTGACCAATAAATAAGACTTAACACTACATTAGACACAGCCTCTTGTGCACTGCAACAGTGACATCAAACTAGTATATGCATTACAAAAAAAAAATTACACCTCAAACATCAAAATGCAATTCAACTTGCAGCAGATTCTGTCAGGGGCAGATCTAACTTTTGTACTGAGTGATTTCTGAAACTGGAAGGAGCTTACAAGCAGGTCAGAAGAAGTGACATGTTGCTCGTGTTCACACACGTACAGATCAAACTGTTTCTTGCAGTACGAACAGGGGTCTAGTTAGCCCACCACCACTCACTATAGCTATATGAAAGTCCATACAAGTTTCATGAAGCAGTACAGTACATTTCAGTGTATTGCATAAATCAAACAAATAAAACTTACATGGATGTTACATAATGATTCAATAGATTACACACAAATTTTCACTAATGCATTTGGATTATGCAGCTCACATTTGGATTATGCAGCTCAGTTTTGGTCTCCTTACTACAGTATGGATATAGATTCATTGGAGAACATACAGAGAAGAATGACTAAAATGATTTACAGTACAGTGGACCCTCGGTTAACGAATACCCCGGAAATCGTGCAATTATGTAAGTATAATTTTGTAAGTTCTTGTGGAAGTGTATTTTTGGGGGTCTGAAATAGACTAACCTACGTGAAATTTTTCCTTAAGGGAGTAAATTCGTTCGGTAATGGCACTTGAGCAGACTTCAGGAGTGAAGTTTTTACGAAACTCGGGGGTCCACTGTATAAGGAATCTCCCGTATGAAGATAGACTTAGAGCGTTGAATCTCTACTCTCTGGAGAGACGTAGAATAAGGGGAGATATCATCGAGGTGTACAAGTGGATGATGGGCATAAACAAAGGAGATATTAATAAAATACTGAGGATATCGAACCAAGTAAGAATCAGAAATAACGGATTTAAATTGGATAAATTTAGATTTAGAAAGGACATAGGCAAGTACTGGTTTTCAAACAGAGTTGTAGATGCGTGGAACAATCTTCCGAGTAGGGTGATAGAGGCTAGGACCTTGGGTAGCTTTAAAAAGAGATTGGACAAATATATGAGTGGGAGGGGCTGGGTTTGATTCGTATCGTGAGTATGGGAGTAAATTCTTAGGTAGTGGCGGTTTTGATAAGGACCTGCCTTGTATGGGCCAGTAGGCCTTCTGCAGTGTTCCTCCATTCTTATGTTAATGGAATTCTTTCTCCAAGGTTGTATATTTGATTTTTTTCCCATTTTGCCCAAACCAGAAACAATTTGCCTGAAATCTTGTCCCCTCCTATCCTCCCAAGCCCTCCTGACCCATTTGTTTGTCTGGAGGTACATAAGAGGCTTAACAAGTGCCCTTGTGACTACTGTGGTACAAGGGAGTTCAGTTGAGGTTAAAGATTACCCGTTATGTATGTGAAAAATGGGTGTATGCGAGATATGCCGAGCACCCAAATGATGAAGAGTAATTTGTTTTCAAATTACTTACCTGTGTGTATGTAATATTAATAATCCTTTTGAGCTTCATACTTTTCTACCATATTATAAATTGTAAATAATATCAACAAATTGGTATTATTTACCATTTATGCATCTATATTCGACTGAAGCCTGTAGAGCAGGCACAACATTTCATCAGTAAAGATACCTAGTGTTCCATATGAGTCTTACTTATCATAGTTTTATTCCAATCCAGTACTGAATCCAGTACGGAATGCATGCCCCAATGAAGAGACCCAAGTGTAGTAGTAGTTGTGATGGTTATGAAGCCCTTTGATCACATAACCACTCAAAGCCATGAACAAATATATATACTTTCTTCTTTCAACAAATCGGCCGCTTCCCACCAAGGCGGGGTGGCCCAAAGAGAAAAACAAAAGTTTCTCTTTTTAACTTTAGTAATGTATACAGGAGAAGGGGTTACTAGCCCCTTGCTCCCGGCATTTTAGTCGACTCTTACGACACGCATGGCTTACGGAGGAAGAATTCTGTTCCACTTCCCCATGGAGATAAGAGGAAACAAGAACTAGTAAGAAATTGGAAGAAAACCCAGAGGGGTGTGTATATATATGCTTGTACATGAATGTGTAATGTGACCTAAGTGTAAGTAGAAGTAACAAGACATGTCTGAAATCTTGCATGTTTATGAGACAGAAAAAAGACACTAGCAATCCTACCATCATGTAAAACAATTACAGGCTTTCGTTTGACACTCACTTGGCAGGGCGGTAGTACCTCCCTGGGCGGTTGCTGTTTACCAACCTACTACCTAAAAATATATATACAGCACACTAAAAACAAGGATAAAATTAACAAACAATAAAAGTAATGAACATAAGCACTTAAGACAAGAGACCCAAATGCACACAACCATTGTTGCTCAAACAACAGCACAACGAATCATGTGTGAGCATGTAAGATAGGAGTGAATGGAGAGCAATGGTTTTTGGGACCTGACAAGCTGTTGGAGTGTGAGCACGGTAATATTCGGTGAAGGGATTCAGGGAAACCGTTTAGCCAAACATGAGTCCTGTAGGTGGGAAGTACAATGTCTCCACTTTAAAGGAGGGGTTTGGGATATTGGCTGTTTGGAGTGACAACTAAGATGTCCCATCTGTGCTCCTCTGCAAAGACAGTGATATTGTGTGAATGATAGTGAAAGTGTTGGTGGGAGACGGCCAACGTGTTCAAAAAAAAAAATGTACATTGTAATAGCAGGTACTCTTATCATAAAAATGTTTGAGAGGGTTATAAGAAGCAAGATCACCAACCACCTAGATACCCATCAATTACACAACCCAGGGCAACACGGGTTTAGAGCAGGTCACTCCTGCCTGTCTCAGCTACTGGACCACTATGACAAGGTCCTGGATGCTGTAGAGGATAAACAAAATACAGATGTAGTATACACAGACTTTGCAAAAGCTTTCGACAAGTGTGAGCATGGTGTAATAGCACACAAAATGCGTGATAAAGGAATAACAGAAGTTGGTAGATGGATCTATAACTTCCTAACAAATAGAACACAAAGAATGTATTAATACTGGAAGAATTACTGACAATATGTTAAGTAAAAGGACACATTAGTTGCATTTGTGTCCTTTTACTTAACAGAATACAAAGAGTAATAGTGAACAAAGTAATGGTGAAAAGCTCTGTTCCACAAGGCACAGTACTCGCTCCCATTCTATTCCTCATCCTCATATTTGACATAGACAGATGTAAGCCATAGCTCCTAGACTTTCTTTGCAGATGACACCCAAATTGCCATGACAGTGACCTCTATTGAAGACACCGCAAGACTCCAAGCGGACACCAACCAAATTTTCAAATGGGCCACTAAAAACAATATGAAGTTCAATGAAGAGAATTTTCAACTACTCAGATGTGGAAAACTTGAGGAAATTAAAACTGTATCAGGGTATAAGACAAATCCTAACCATACAATAGAGCGAAAAAGTAATGTGAAGGACCTGGGAGTGATAATGTCAGAGGAACTCGCCTTCAAAGACCACAACAATGTATCTACTGCATCTGCTAGGAAAATGATAGGATGGATAATGAGAACCTTCAAAACTAGGGACACCTAAATTACTGGGAACAGTTGAAGTTCCTTGATTTGTATTCCCTGGAATGCAGGTGAGAGATACATGATAATATACACTTGGAAAATCCTAGAGGGATTAGTACCAAATTTGCACACGAAAATCACTCCCTATGAAAGCAAAAGACTCGGCAGGAGATGCACATTCCCCTAATGAAAAGCAGGGGCGCCACGAGTACACTGAGACAACACAATAAGTGTCCAGGGCCCAAGACTGTTCAACTGCCTCCCAGCATATATAAGGGGAATTACCAATAGATCCCTGGCTGTCTTTAAGAAGGCACTGGACAGGCACCTAAAGTCAGTACCTGACCAGCCGGGCTGTGGTTCGTACGTCAGTTTGTGTGCAGCCAGAAGTAACAGCCTGGTTAATCAGACCCCTGATCCACCACGAGGCCTGGTCTCACACTGAGCTGTGGGGGCATTGACCCCCAAAACACTCTCCAGGTATACTCCAATGAAAGATGTCACTGTTTAATTTTATTAGTTTTTAAAATCACAGATTTTCCCCAAAGAAATTTAGGAGTTCAAGTCAGCTGTGTCTCCGAGACAAAATCTACAAAGCACAGCTGTAGTTGAAGGACCAGTCTGAGGGTTGGAAAGAATCTAGACTCCCAGAGTAATAACTTGTGTACGTATGTGGTAGTCCCCCTGTATCCGCGGGATATAAGTTCCAAGACCTACCATGGATAGTAGTGAACCCTATATACATATATGCTGTTTTTTGTTTGCATACATACCTATGATAAAGTTTACAATTGATAAATTATGCACAATAAGTTGAGAATTAGCACATTTTCACTGATGGGCTTTGAAAAAGTACCAGCATTACTACTCTTACACTTTGGATACATTATTAAGCAAAATTAAGGGTTATTTTTGGGCTGAGGTAAACTGTGGATAACAAACTGCGGAAACAGAATCTGCGGATACAGGGGTTCTACTGTATATTCAATCTGTAAAAAAAAAATCTATAAATTATCACCTGCTTACCTTAATCTGTTGAAGTTTAGTGGTCATATATAAGGAAGACTTCCAGCCAGATGTTGATGAGTTTTCTTGCAAGTGGATGCCTTATGGAACGTTTCCTCACCTGCAATTTGCAATTTATATAAACTCTGTTTAACAAATAGATAGCACTTGAAATTACATGAAAGGAAGGTATAAAAAGTAAACCCTTGATTTAATGGACTAATAGGGGAAGCAGGTAGCTTGTAAGGGGGACTGTGATGGACAGAGATGAGTGTGTGTTGCCATGATTATATTGTACAGTTAAGTAACTCTTAGACTTTGTCTATCATTTTCAAATTTAATGACCCGATGAATTTTTTCTACTATTTCGTAAGACTGTTAAATCAAAATACATACATTAAACTGAGGGTTTGCTGTACGAATACATAACCTTAGAAATCTCCTTCTTTCAACAAACCGGCTGTATCCCACCAAGGCAGGGTAGCCCAACAAGAAAAAAACAAAAGTTTCTCTTTTTAAATTTAGTAATGTATACAGGAGAAGGGGTTACCAGCCCATTGCTCCCGGCATTTTAGTTGCCTCTTATGACACATGGCTTATAGAGGAAAAATTCTGTTCCACTTTCCCATGAGGTAAGTGGAAATAAACAAGAACAAAATCCAGTAAGAAAATAGAAGAAAACCCAGAGGTGTGTGTTTATATATATATGCTTGTACATGCATGTGTAGTGTGACCAAAGTGTAAGTAGAAGTAACAAGATTTACCTGAAACCTTGCATGTTTATGAGACAGAAAAAAGACACCAGCAATCCTACCATCATGTAAAACAATTACAGGTTGACCTTAGAAATATGTTTAATAAATCTGGATAATTATCTCCCAGTAAACTTAGTTCAAAGTGCATTTGTGAGCAAATATACTTGTCACATGGAATACAACAAATAAATTTCTATGGAATATACCACACACCTTGAGTACTAAAATTAAGTTTCAATATTTATTTAAGAATTCAAAGAGACATGTACATTAACATTGTTGTTATATGATGTGATACACCTGACCAGCCTAGGTAGATTCAACTTTAATTCTTTAAGCTCTAAGTAATAGGAAAGAAGCTGATGAAGGTGCACATCAACCATGAGAATCACTGCTGTATCATGCACTGCTGTCCTCTATACCAGTTGTTACATGACAACCATGAGGACCACTGCTGTATCATGCACTGCTGCCCTCTATACCAGTTGTTACATGACAACCATGAGGACCACTGCTGTATCATGCACTGTTGCCCTCTATACGTACCAGTTGTTACATGACAACCATGAGGACCACTGCTGTATCATGCACTGCTGCGCTCTATACCAGTTGTTACATGACAATCGATGTGGTTCACCGGTAATGTCACAGCCCGGGTCTTTTCCAGTTGGTGACCTGGCGTGCATGACAACCATGAGGATCACTGCTGTATCATGAACTGCTGCCCTCTATACCAGGTGTTACATGACAACCAGGAAAAACTCATTTGGCATCATCAAATTTCCTTATTCTCTCAACAATTGTTTTTGACAATCCATATGGAAACTTGAAAAGGCTTTTTTGATACAAGGTGGTTACTGTCTTTTGCAGACTGAGGTAGCACTCTCAGCAGGGTCAGATTTAGACTGAAAGAGGCTTGTGGGCACACAGGTGAAGACCCTATTCACAATGCTTAGAATTTTACTGAATCAATGCTTATCATCATATACTGTATGTGAGAGTAGAAACAAAAATACAACCCAATTTTTGCAGGCTCACATCTATCAAAATGTCTTCCCATAACTACTACTACAGGTCCACCATCACAAATCCGGCAATCAGACATCCGGTTCCATCAGTTATTCAGCACTAATTTCGGCTAGCATAATTTCTAATTTCCAGGGTTGCCACACCAACCTGCTGCTACTGTTTGGTGGCACGCTTGCTGCATAAGTCATTCTAATTTCTTTTTCTCCATTTATTGTTATAACCTGCTTACTTTTAGCCCTAGCCATGGTTCCAATGAATAAAAGAAATGCTACTCATTGTGTAAAGCACATATACAGTACATTGTCCATAAAAGATAAGGTGGCTTTGAAGCCACTGTCGGTTGACATGAGCTCAGTCTCGTGATGCAGGGGAATATGCTTTATTATTACGCTAATATCAACACTACGGCTTATTTACCTATCACAATTGATCTAATATGACATAATAAACAATATAAATAACACAAAAACATGTTAAATACTCCAGAATTAATAATATTTGGCATAATACCGAGCAGTTCGATGGAGGTATGAAGAGGATATGGGATACAAGTACCATTCTCCTATCCATGTCTTGGGGGCTTATACAGTGACTGGTTTCGTCACCTCAACTCATTAAGTGTATTTTCGTAAGTGCTTTTGAAAGTGTATTTTTGGGGTTCTAAATGTAATCTAATTTACATTGTACTTATGGGGGGGGGGGGGGGGGGGGGGGGGGGGGGGGGGGGGGGGGGGGGGGGGGGGGGGGGGGGGGGGGGGGGGGGGGGGGGGGGGGGGGGGGGGGGGGGGGGGGGGGGGGGGGGGGGGGGGGGGGGGGGGGGGGGGGGGGGGGGGGGGGGGGGGGGGGGGGGGGGGGGGGGGGGGGGGGGGGGGGGGGGGGGGGGGGGGGGGGGGGGGGGGGGGGGGGGGGGGGGGGGGGGGGGGGGGGGGGGGGGGGGGGGGGGGGGGGGGGGGGGGGGGGGGGGGGGGGGGGGGGGGGGGGGGGGGGGGGGGGGGGGGGGGGGGGGGGGGGGGGGGGGGGGGGGGGGGGGGGGGGGGGGGGGGGGGGGGGTTTTTTTTTTTTTTTTTTTTTTTTTTTTTTTTTTTTTTTTTTTTTTTTTTTTTTTTTTTTTTTTTTTTTTTTTTTTTTTTTTTTTTTTTTTTTTTTTTTTTTTTTTTTTTTTTTTTTTTTTTTTTTTTTTTTTTTTTTTTTTTTTTTTTTTTTTTTTTTTTTTTTTTTTTTTTTTTTTTTTTTTTTTTTTTTTTTTTTTTTTTTTTTTTTTTTTTTTTTTTTTTTTTTTTTTTTTTTTTTTTTTTTTTTTTTTTTTTTTTTTTTTTTTTTTTTTTTTTTTTTTTTTTTTTTTTTTTTTTTTTTTTTTTTTTTTTTTTTTTTTTTTTTTTTTTTTTTTTTTTTTTTTTTTTTTTTTTTTTTTTTTTTTTTTGTGTATTATTTAATGTCCAAAAGTTCTAAAAATATTTTATTTAACTACTTTTGGAAGTCTTGACAGGATTAAATTTATTTCCATTATTTCTTATGGGGAAAATTGATTCGTTTTTACGTTGTTTCGGCTTAAAATATGCCTTCTGACGGATTAAAATGTAAACCGAGTACCACTGTACCATTCTCCTATCCATGTCTTGGGGGCTTATACAGTGGACCCTCGGTTTTCGTTCACCTCCAAACTCGAACAATTATGTAAGTGTATTTTCGTAAGTGCTTTTGAAAGTGTATTTTTGGGGGTCTAAAATGACTAATCTAATTTACATTTGTACTTATGGGAACAAATTCTTTCGGTAACGGCACTCAAACAGTATTCTGGAAAATAATTTTCAACAAAAACCGAGGGTCCACTGTATTAGAGAAAACGAAGTGTAGCACAGGGCTGTGATATACACCTGTCATGCACCATAAAACTGAAACAAAAAAGCTATTATCTCTACATAGATTATCATACACAGCAGCCTATGTGTAAAGAACCTAGGATAACCCAAAAAAATCAGACTTAGTATTTCCATTGGGGTCTTATTGGTGACTTATTTCTAGTAGTACCTTGCTTGGGCTTGCCATATATGATTTTTGGTAAATATTTTTTTTCTCTCAGTTGTTTGTTGGGCTATCTTATTGAAACTTAGGCAATGTATGATGGAAAGATGCTTCTTAATGTACACCAAAAATGAAAGAAATCGGACCATAAGTAACAGAGTTCACTTCTCAGCCATTAGCCTCCCCTTAGCAGTATATTTTCATATGGTTTTTAAGTTTGTATTCTCGTTTTTTTGGTCTCATTTGATAGAATGGAAGATGTATTACAGAAATAGATATGATTTTGATTGGTTTCATGACGAAAAGTACAGTGACCGTGTGGAAACTTGAGCTCAAAGTAGCAGAAATGTTCTAGATAAATTCGTTGGTAATGGCATGACAGCATTCTGAATGAAATATCTAAACGGTACCACTGTACCTGAAATTAGCTAAAGTAGGAAATGTTCGATTCTTTGGCGATGTTCAAGTAAACAAATGACGTCACCGTCCAATACCTGTCTGACCAGCCAGTCCATTATGCAGTCACGAATGGGTTGACATTATTTATACAATTATTACAATAATGCAGTAGTCTGCATAACAGTAAGAGGGGCCTGGAGACATGACTAATGAACAGAGAAAATGTTATTTTAGTGCCAGGAATGTCTGCATTGTTTATTCTAGACCCTATTTTGAAATTGGCATCTTTTGAAATTTGTGTGAAATTGGCCAATTTCTGACCACTTTATTGGGTAGTTGAAATAGGTGAATGGGCAGTTTCTTGTACTCAGTCAACAGAATAGAAGTAAGTTTATTCAGGTATACACAAATACAGTACAGTTACATAGATTATCATACATAGCAGTGTATGTATAAAGAACCCAGGATAACCCAAAAAAAGTCAAAGTGACTTATTTCCAGTACTTGGCTTGGGCTTGCCATATATGATTTTTGGCAATGTATGATGGAAAGATGCTTCTTAACGTACACCAAAAATGAAAGAAATCGGACGATAAATAACGGAGTTCACTTCTCAGCCATTAGCTGCCCCTTAGTGGTATATTTTTGAATGGTTTTATGGTTGTATTATCGATTTTTTGGTCTCATTTGATAGAATGGAAGATATACATGTATTACAGAAATAGATATGATTTTGATTGGTTTCACAAAGAAAAGTGTACCTTGAAATTGAGCTCAAAGTAGCGGAAATGTTCGATTTTTGCTGATGTTCAATGAACTTTCTTGTGTAAGTCAAGTTGGTTAACTTTATTAAGTGTATTCTAACCTAACCACTTTGTAATCCGGCAAACCAAATAATCCGGCACACTACAGGTCCCAATGATGCCGGACCTGTACTACTACTAGCAAAAGGGCATTTCTCACAATTAAATATTCAGCTTACAAATGGCTACAAACAAGTATAAACAATAACCCAAATAGTTTAAGCCAAACAGAAATCATATCAATCACTCAAAATTAAACATATTAATGCAGAAGGCATCATAAATATGTACAAGCATAAGATAACACAGAAAATGAGTGCTCACCATAATCTATTATTTTAAATATATAATACTTAAGTATCTATGTGTTTGTCACCTAAAGTAGTATTCTGCAGGATTACCTCCTTAAGTCTCCTAGGCACTGACAAGGCTAATTTATGGAGGATACAAAAGTCAATACCCTCCCACACATTAATGGCACTCAAGATTTAGGGTTAGAGGACATGTCTATGCAATGAAGCTTACATATAGTAAGTTTCTGAATGTTCTCTATTGGATTTAAGTCCAGCCAGTGGCATGCAGAGGTCTGGTGATGCCCGGGGCCAACTCCTTGATTGTATGCCCCAAAGACTAAAGTATAAGGTCTAGTACTGAGAAATATTATGAGAAAGGGAGATATTTTGAATATGTAAACACACATGAAATAAACACTTTATTCAATTTAAATATAAATCAACCAAATTTATTAAGGAACGAACAGCCACGTCTGCTTGTTGCTTTTGATGGATGCTCCATGTACGTCATGCACATGCGTGTGGGGGGGCACCATTTTCTCTGCACAGAAAGGGTATACCATGTTAAAGGAATAAAGGGCTAACATTGCCTCTGTAGTGTGGTGAGCCTCCAAAAATTGATTTATCACCGCTGAAATTTCAAAATCACTATCTTATTTCCCTCTCTAATTGGATGCCCGGGGCCACAGTCCCTTCAGCCTCCCCTCTGCACGCCACTGAGTCCAGCGAGTTTCCAGGCCAGTCATTAAAGAATGAAAAAATCACAATAATTTAGCCAATTCTTTATGGCTTTGGCAGTATGGCAAGGAGTACTGTTTTCCATACAAAAGTTGCCCTGGCACTTCTGGAAGGGTGAAGCAGGTGGCCATTACTGGCTACTTGTTTCACCATGCTTGTCCATTAAAATCCAAAGCTTATTATTATTGTAGATATTTTAACTTCATAACTAAATTTTAGGTACACTTATTCTATACTTGTTACTAATTGGTAAATTTAGTGGTGGAGGCCCCTATTTGGTAGAGGCCTAAGGGCAAATGCCCATTCTGCCCATACCTAAATTTTGCCCCAAGTCTTAATATCACAAATTCCCTACCCATTCAATTTGCTGTTGGAGTGTGAGCAAGGCAATACCTATGAAAAAATTCAGGGAAGCTATTTAGCTGGACTTGAGTCCTGGAGGTGGGGAGTGCAGTGCTTATATTCTGAAGGAGAATGGGGATGTTGCAGTTTGGATGGCTATCTAAGCTGTGATGTCAGCATGCTTCTGGCAAAACAACAACTGAATAAATGGTAGTGAATGTGTTTCCTCTTTTTCTTTTAGACCATCCTGGCTTAGAAAACTGCCATGTTAAAAAACCTCCTGGATAAAAGACCAACAGGAGCAGCATCACACAACAACAAGAAACAGACTTACTGGAGACATGGAGACTCTCCCTAGCTAGGGTCTTTCCAGATGACTATAGCTTGGCATGCTTGAACGTAAAGTTAACCTTCTTGGAATATGAAGCCTCATGCTGGTAGTGGCTGGTTACCTGTAAATACAAGTTAAATGAGAGATTGTATCTTGAAATAAAGGTTAAGTAATTGACTCCTATTTTATCTCATGCAACAGACAACAATATGATCACTATGGTATTAAGGACTATTTTGATATCTTATCTATTTGGGGCAAAGGATCTACTTATAATTGAACCAATCAGGATTCACATAAATTTATTTTTTAACACATCAGCCATCTCCCACCGAGGCAGAGTGACCTTAAAAAGAAGAAACAAAAGTTTATCTTTTTACATTTACTAATTTATACTGGTGAAGGGTCATCAGCCCTTTGCTCCTGGCATTTTACTAACTTATTATGACACACATGGCTGACGGAGGAAAGGTTCTTTTCCACTTCCTCATGGATTCCATGAATTACTAAACTAATTTAAGAATGGCCATCTTAGCTCATATACTCATTGACTTGGATCCCATCACACCAATAACTCTTCTGCAACACCAAGAATATCTCAGTATATTTAAAACAATGTCAAATCCCTAAGTACAGCAAAGACAATGATAACAAAAATGTATGCCTTGAGTAACTAAATGTAAATATATCTTTCATTATTTTTAAATGAACTTGGGTAAAACATGATACTATAGACATTTATAACTTTCCTGGCAATGCTCTCATCTCACACACTGAGTGTCCATGGTGAAATCCTCGGCACGGGTGGAAATGTTGGGCATGTTTCCTTACACCTGCTGCCCCTGTTCACCAAGCAGTAAGTAGATGACTGGGTGTTAGTGGACTGGTGTGGGTTGCATCCTGGGGAACAACACAAAGATCCCAATGGAAATAAAGACAGTCCTTGATGACACATTGATATTCTTGAGTTATACTGGGTGACTAACACTAGGTAAAAAAAAAAATCCAAGCAAATCATATCTTACCATAGCAGCAGACCTGATCAAAATGGATAGAACTGCACTCTAACACACTAATGAGAATTTTTAACATACATATATCAAAGATAAACTTAGTGAATATGTATTTGCATAATTTACAGATAAAAATTTTAAAGATGCCACTCACAATGAAAACTCTACAGATCACCACATACTGTACTTGCACAGCAACTCTGGTCATAATCTTAAAGACCTATTCGTGAACAAAAAACTTAATAAACATACCTTAATAAATGCTGGAAACTAACATAACCTCCTTCAATCAGAACACCTACAAGTAGCTGGTTTTCTAAACACACAAATGCTTATGACTACCATCAATAATGAACCTTTGTACCTTTGGTATAAAGGTACAAATATTTGGTTTATGGCCGGGCTCCCAGACGAGCCCAGCCATGAGCCAGGCTTGTCTGGTGCTTGCCTATTCAACCAGGCTGTTGCTACTGGTAGTCCAATGATCCACACATCCATCACAGCCTGGTTGATTGGGCACCTCCTGGACAAATGCATAAGCACCCCTAAAAGCAAATATTAACACTAACAACACAGCTAATCATTCCCATACACTATTTTTCTTTTCACAAACATAAAATTATCCCAGTCATAAAATTTTCTCATTCAGACTCAGTGACAAGGCATCTGTGAAAAACTAGTAGCAAGCAAGTACCTGGGTGTTAGTTGACTGATATGGGTCACATCCTGGGGAGAGGATTAAAGGACTCCAGTGGAAATAAGCAAAATAAACTGATAACAGTGGCCTTTTTTTTGTCGGGTTGGGGAAGGGGGTATCCTTGGTTACTAATTCTCTGGGGTGGTTAATCATCCAAATTCAAATTCAAATTTTATTTCCTTGCAAGTTTACATTGAGATTATATAATTACAATAATGAGTTGCAGTGCAAAGAGAGCCACTATCATGCCATGGCATTATGGGCAGACTAAATTTAATGGCTTACAGACTACTTAATACTACTAGAGAAATTGATCATAATTTAAGTTGTACATCTGCTTTTATTTATAGCAGACAGCAAGTTTACTCAAATTAACAATCTGGGGATATAACATTGGGACAAGTTGAAAGTATTTTGCAGGTTGTTTATATCACTAGTAAATAATTAAATTATATTTGGTATAGTTACAGTGGACCCTCGTATTTCGTAATCATCGCAATTTGTAATTTTCAATAATCGTAACGTTTTTCGTAAAAATATTGACTCTCGAATCGTCGTTTGGCTCGCAAATAGTCATTTGTCTCGAATGTGTATGAGCGGCCCCAAGCGGCTCTGACACACCATCCACAGACTGTGTGGGATTGTTTATCAGCGAGTGACCATCACCCAAAGCGTTCATGCGATAAATTTCTTAATATTCCATTCGTTTTAGTGCTTGCAACTGCTAAATAAGCCACTATGGGCCCAAAAAAAGCTCCTAGTGGCAGCCCTAGTGCCAGAACTCAAGAAAAAGATCATTGCAAAATATGAAAGTGGTGTGCATGTGGCGGAGCTTGCCAGGCTGTATGGGAAACCCCATACAACCATCGCTTTTATCGTGGTGAAGAAAAAGGAAATTAAGGAAGCTGTTGTTGCGAAAGGGGTCAATATGCTCACAAAAATGAGATCGAAAATACTCGAAGAAGCGGAGAGGTTATTGTTGGTGTGGATCAATGACAAACTATTAGCAGGAGATAGTGTTACGCAGTCTATAATTTGTGAAAAGGCAAGGCAGTTGCATGGCGATCTCATAAAGAAAATGCCTGCAACGAGTGCTGATGCGAGTGAATTTAAGGCCAGCAAAGGCTGGTTTGAGAGATTTAAGAAGCGTAGTGGCATACATACACAGTGTGGTAAGGCATGGTGAGGCTGCCAGTTCTGACAAATGTGTGGCTGAAAAATATGTGCAGGAATTCAAGGGGTACATAGAGGCTGAACAATTCAAACCCCAACAAGTGTTCAATTGTGATGAAACAGGTCTCTTTTGGAAGAAAATGCCAAAGAGGACCTACATCACGCAGGAGGAAAAGGCACTGCCAGGACACAAGCCTATGAAAGACAGGCTTACTCTCATGTTCTGTAGTAATGCTAGTGGGGATTTCAAAGTGAAGCCTTTACTGGTGTATCACTATGAAAATCCCAGAGTGTTCAAGAAAATCAGTGTTGCCAAGGCTAATTTGTGTGTGATGTGGAAGGCATGGGTCACAAGGGAAATCTTCCTTGATTGGTTCAATGAAGTGTTTGGCCCCAGTGTGAAGAAATACCTCCTGGAAAAAAAATTGGAACTCAAGTGCCTCCTGGTAATGGACAATGCTCCTGCTCATCCTCCAGCCCATGGACCAGCAGGTCATTTCAAACTTCAAAACACTCTACACCAAAGCAATGTTTAAAGGTGCTTTGACATAACCTCGGACACTGAATTGACCCTAAGAGAGTTCTGGAAAGATCACTTCAATATCCTCCATTGCATCAACCTTATAGGTAAGGCTTGGGAGGGAGTGACTTCCAGGACTTTGAACTCTGCTTGGAGAAAATTGTTGCCAGATTGTGTCCAAGAGAGGGATTTTGAAGGGTTTGGGGCTGACCATGAGGAGCCGATGCCATTTGTGGAAAGTATTGTGGCATTGGGGAATTCCATGGGGTTGGATTTGAGTGGCAAGGATGTGGAAGAGTTGGTGGAGAACCACAATGAAGAGCTAACTACTGAAGAGCTGCAAGTTCTTCATCTGCAACAGAGCACAGCTGAGGAAATTGCTTCACGGGATGAGGAAGACAGAAGGTGCCTTCTTCAAAGATTAAGGACATTTGTTCAAAGTGGAGTGAGGTGCAATCACTTATGGAAGAACATCACCCTGACAAAGCTGTTACAGGCCATGTCTGTGACATGTTCAATGACAATCTTGTGTCCCATTTTAGGGAAATTTTAAAGAGATGCCAGAAACAGAGCTCTCTGGACAGATATTTAGTGCCACAGGTGTGCAGTGACTTTTAAGCTGGTCCTAGTGGCATTAAAAAACAAAGAAGGGAAGTAATCCCAGAAAAGGACTTGGTACCTGAAGTCTTTATGGAAGGGAATTCCCCTTCCAAACAATAGTACAGTGGACCCTCGGTTTTCGTACAGCTCCCAACTCGAACAATTATGTAAGTGTATTTTTTGGGGGTCTGAAACGACTAATCTAATTTACATTTGTCCTTATGGGAACAAATTCGTTCGGTAACGGCACTCGAACAGCATTCTGGAAAGAATTATCGACGAAAATCAAGGGTCCACTGTAACTCCTCCATCCTCTCCCCTTCTCTCGTCTTCCATACATCAACAAGTCTTCAATAAAGGTAAGTGTTATGTTATTATTGTTTTATTCTTTATGTCTCATTGTTTTCTGTGTATGTACATCTATATTTCATCTCAAAATTTTTTTTGTTTTAATACTTTTGGGTGTCTGGAACGGATTACAGTGGACCCCCGGAAATCGGACATAATTCGTTCCAGAATGCTGTTCTAGTACCGTTACCGAATGAATTTGTTCCTATAAGGACAAATGTAATTAGATTAGTCCGTTTCAGACTCCCAAAAATACATTTACAAAAATACACTTACATAATTGTTCGAGTTGGGAGCAGTACGATTTCCGGGGGTCCACTGTAATTGGATTAACATTATTTCTGATGGAGAAAATGGATTCGCAAATCGTCAATTTCGCCATTAGTCACACTCTCTGGAACGGATTAATTACGAAAAACGAGGATCCACTGTACTTGACAACGAAGGGTTAAAGTAAGATCATTCGAATGCTAAGTGTAACATAGTTATTCGAGTTTAAGATTATCAAATACAATAATCAATTTAGGTAACAAGTCTCTCTTTATTAAACCAGCAATTTTAGCTATAAAATATTGTGCATGTAAAACCTAAATAGAAACATGTGATAATATTACAAAGAACTAAAATGTGGAACCGTCTTGATTTTACAATACACACGACCTATATGCAACGCAGAATAAATTATTTCTTGATCAGATTGCTATTTTGGAAGATATGGAAAATTAATACATTTATTTAAGTGGTACAGCACACTGAAGCATGTCTCAATACCCAGTCCAATGGTTAAATTACAAATAACCAAACATAGCATAGCTTAGCATAACCTAACCTTGCTGAATACTAACTCAATATAGCCTAACTCAATATAACATAAAACTAACTAAGCATAACCTATCCTAACCCTAAATAAATAAATGTAATCAAAATTCAAATCCAAATTTTTATTTCATTTTATGCGGCATAAAATAATGCGGTTTACATGTAATAAAACATTGCTAGGCACAAAAGAATATCACTAGTATAATAATAATAATAATAATAATAATAATAATAATAATAATAAGTTTATTTGGACACCCAAACTAACAAACATAACCTAACCTTGCCTAACCTAACTTTCGTTAATGTCTCCCCAACTAAGAACTTGCACAAGAAATATTTTTCGTTCCATGATGTACATAGGTAGTACATATTGAAAAAAATGTAAACTAATGTCTCAGTTCTGCCGAGTAATTGTCAGTAACTTAACTAGCCAGTTAAAAGTGATATGCTGTCTTGTTGCTATTGGAGATTGAAAACCATCCAAGCGAATGCCTTATTTGGCCCTATTGCCTGGGACTTGGGAGTCCTCCCGGGAATTAGGGAATTCTCCCGGGATTTGGGAATTCTCCCGGGATTTGGGAATTCTCCCGGGATTTGGGAATTCTCCCGGGATTTGGGAATTCTCCCGGGATTTGGGAATTCTCCCGGGATTTGGGAATTCTCCCGGGATTTGGGAATTCTCCCGGGATTTGGGAATTCTCCCGGGATTTGGGAATTCTCCCGGGATTTGGGAATTCTCCGGATTTGGGAATTCTCCGGTTGGATTCTCGGGATTTTGGAATTCTCCCGGGATTTGGGAATTCTCCCGGGATTTGGGAATTCTCCCGGGATTTGGGAATTCTCCCGGGATTTGGGAATTCTCCCGGGATTTGGGAATTCTTACAGAGATTAATTAAGGAGTTCTCCTGGGGATTAACATTTTCACCCAAGAATACCTGGAGTTTACCTGGAGAGAATTCCAGGGGTCAACGCCCCCGTGGCCCGGTCTGTGACCAGGCCTCATGTTGGACCAGAGCCTGATCAACCAGGCTGTTACTGCTGGCCGCACGCAATCCAACGTACGAACCACAGCCTGGCTGGTCAGGTACCGACTTTAGGTGCCTGTCCAGTGCCTGCTTGAAGACAGCCAGGGGTTTGTTGGTAATCCCCCTGATGTATGATGGAAGGCAGTTGAACAATCTTGGGCCCCTGACACTTATTGTGTTGTCCCTCAACGTGCTAGTGGCACCCCTGCTCTTCATTGGGGGATGTTACATCGCCTGCCGAGTCTTTTGCTTTCGTAGGGAGTGATTTCCGTGTGCAAGTTTGGTACTAATCCCTTGAGAATTTTCCATGTGTATACAATAAAGTATCTCTCCCGCCTGCGCTCCAGAGAGTACAGGTTTAGGAACTTCAAGCGTTCCCAGTAGTTGAGGTGGTTTATCGCACTTATGCGTGCAGTGAAGGTTCTCTGCACATTTTCAAGGTCAGCAATTTCACCCGCCTTGAAAGGTGCAGTTAGTGTGCAGCAATATTCCAGCCTAGATAGAACAAGCGATCTGTAAAGTGTCAACATGTGCTTGGCATCCCTGGTTTTGAAGGTTCTCATTATCCATCCTGTCATTTTTCGAGCAGATGCAATTGCTATTTTGTTATGGTCCTTGAAGGTGAGATCCTCTGACATGATCACTCCCAGGTCTTTGACATTAGTTTTTCGCTCTATTGTGTGGTTGGAATTAGTTTTGTACTCCGATGAGATTTTAATTTCTTCACGTTTTCCGTATCTGAGTAATTGAAATTTCTCATCATTGAACTTCATATTGTTTTCTGCAGCCCATTTAAAGATTTGGTTTATGTCTGCTTGGAGTCTTGCAGTGTCTTCAACGGTGGACACTGTCATACAGATTCGGGTGTCATCTGCAAAGGAAGACACAGCACTGTGGCTTATATCCCTGTCAATGTCTGATATGAGGATGAGGAATAGGATGGGAGCAAGTACTGTGCCTTGTGGAACAGAGCTTTTCACAGTAGCTGCCTCAGACTTTACTCTGTTGACTACTACTCTTTGTGTTCTACATGTTAGGAAATTATAGATCCATCTACCAACTTTTACTGTTATTTCTTTATCACGCATTTTGTGTGCTATTACACCATGGTCACACTTGTCAAAGGCTTTTGCAAAATCTGTGTATATAACATCTGCATTCTGTTTATCTTCTAGAGCATCCAGGACCTTGTCGTAGTGGTCCAGTAGTTGGGACAGACAGGAGCGGCCTGCTCTAAACCCATGCTGTCCTGGGTTGTGCAATTGATGGGTATCAAGATGGGTGGCAATCTTGCTTCTTAGAACCCTTTCAAAGATTTTTATAATATGGGACGTTAGTGCAATTGGTCTATAGTTCTTTGCTATTGCTTTACTTCCCCCTTTGTGGAGCGGGGCTATGTCTGTTGTTTTTAGTAGCTGCGGGACGATCCCAGTGTCCATGCTCCCTCTCCATAGGATGTTAAAAGCATGTGATAGGGGCTTCTTGCAGTTCTTGATGAACACGGAGTTCCAGGAGTCTGGGCCTGGAGCGGAGTGCATGGGCATGTCATTTATTGCCTTTTCGAAGTCATTTGGCATCATGGTGATGTCAGAAAGGCATGCGTCTGTCAAGTTCTGTGGCACTCTCAAAGAATTCATTTAGGTTTTCGATTTTCAGTCTGGTTAGCGGCTCGCTAAAAACTGAGTCATACTGGGATTTAAGTAACTCACTCATTTCCTTGCTGTCATCTGTGTAGGACCCATCCCGTTTAAGTAGGGGCCCAATACTGGTTGTTGTTCTCGACTTTGATTTTGCATAGGAAAAGAAATACTTAGGGTTTCTTTCAATTTCATTCTCCCAGGGATTTGGGAATTCTCCCAGGGATTTGGGAATTCTCCCAGGGATTTGGGAATTCTCCCAGGGATTTGGGAATTCTCCCAGGGATTTGGGAATTCTCCCAGGGATTTGGGAATTCTCCCAGGGATTTGGGAATTCTCCATGGATTAGGGAGTTCTCCTGGGGATTAACATTTTCACCCAGGATTAGAGAATGTTGCTGTCTTGCAACATTGCATAGCTCCTGACGACCCACGAGTGGGAAGAATCTAAAGATTTCCATCCCCATGTGTCTTGTTCTGCATTGTTGCTACTGTATTGCATAGTAACATACGTGTAAATTACCTTGGATAACCCCAAAAAAATCAAAAGTGACTTATTTCCATTGGTGTCCTGGGATTATTTCCATTGCTAAGTTTATTTAGGTACAGGTACACATAGGCACAATTATCATACCTAGCATTTATTATTAGTCGAAACCAAGCGCTAAACCCACAAGGATCGTATTTACCTAAAATAACCCTCTAAAACAGAAAAAGGGTCTGACTCTCCATTGGGGTCCAAGAGGATGTACGTAACTTCCGGTCAATTGGCTAGCTGTCTGTGTAATAACAAGCTTCCAGGGGAGAGAGAACAAGGTAATTTGTCACCGGTGATCAGGAGAGGGTGGGGCGAAACGTCTGCACTCCACCATGGTCAGCGCTCAACTCCACACTACGTTTTCTTTTTCTGTTGTGGGTTTATAGGGTCACCACGACTGACACTGTACGAGTTCAGCTGGTTGACCGTAAGAAATAATAAAATAAATGAATATCTTTATTTACTACAAGTGCATGTACATGGTATACAGGCCTAGCTGACATCAATGACCCCAATGAAAATAAGTCACTCTTTTGGGTTATCCTAAGTTTTCTACACATATGCTGCTATGTATGGTAATCTATGTAACTGTATTTGTGTATACCTGAATAAACTTACTGACATACTATATAGAAAGACGCTTATGCTGAGCATTTCGGGCAAATTAGGTCAGTGTCCCAGGATGCGACCCACACCAGTCGACTAACACCCAGGTACCCATTTTATACTGATGGGTGAACAGGGACAGCAGATGTCTTAGGGAAATACGTTTCTAATGTTTTCTAGTCGTACCGGAGGAGATTCGAACTCCGGACGTGAGTGCGCTAGCGATGGAGCTACGGGTTAAGTTGGGTTAATTTGGCATCGGAAAGTCCCTGATAACGACCAACCTTTTCCCCCGTGGAACGCTATCGATCTCAACCTAGGTGGCAGCCTACTCCCTCTACTTTTTACTACTACTTCCACTGCCAACATTACCACTACCACTAATTCTTTTTCCTCCTCTCTTTCTCCCGTCCCTGTCCTCGTCTATATATACTCACTCGAGCTGCGGCCTGAGTGCTAGGAATGGCTCAGATGGAGTTGAAAGACTCACCGTGGAAGGTCGGGGAGGGATTGGTACCAAACCTGCACACGAAAATCACTCCCTATGAAAGCAAAAGACTCGGCAGGAGATGCAACATTCCCCCGATGAAAAGCAGGGGCGCCACAAGTATACTGAGAGACAACACCATAAGTGTCCGGGGCCCAAGACTGTTCAACTGCCTCCCAGCATACATAAGGGGTATTACCAATAGACCCCTGGCTGTCTTCAAGAAGGCACTGGACAGGCATCTAAAGTCAGTACTTGAACAACCGGGCTGTGGTTCGTACGTCAGTTTACGTGGGGTCGGCAGTAACAGCCTGGTTGATCAGGCCCTGATCCACCATGAGGCCTGGTCTCAGACCTGGCCGCGGGGGCGTTGACCCCCGAAACCCTCTCCAGGTAAACTCCAGGTGTCCTTATAGGGCTGCCCCCGCCATAGGGCAGTAAACGGCACTCCATCTGACTTTTTTGGTTTATCCTAGGATCTCTACACATATGCTGCTATGTATGTTAATCTATGTAACTGTATTTGTGTATGCCTGAATAAACTTACACCACGCCCTTGTCATAGGGCTGCCCCGTCATAGGGCTGAAAGCGGTACTACACCTGACACTAATGCATACCCTGCCCCTGCCATAGGACTGCAAACGATACATCACGTGTATATACTCTGACACTCCTTCGGGAGCCACTGCCAGGTCATCACATGGAGAAGACCCTGGCCAGGACCCGTCCTGGCAAACCTACATGAACACGAACTCTCTTCTGTCTGGGTGACTTGCGAATGATACAAGACGGACCGAAACATCGTCATAAACCTTTCTCTCTATGTGCGGGTCATTTGTAGATTTCAATGAAATATTAATATTTAATTTATAAAAATGATTTTTTTTACGCCCTGTCTAATGAAATCAAAGAGGCGTTAACCCTTTGATGTCTTTATTTTACACCAACAGTCTAATGGTTCAGTCCAGCAACCAGGTTAGGGGGCGGTGATCCCTTAGGTGTGATTATACTGATGATCTACCAGTAACTCTATACCCAGGTTCGTGTTTGCTAAGCAAGTTACAATGGCAATGAAGTGTTTAGTGGAAGACTGGAAGGAGTACAATGAAACCTCGGTACTCGAACTGCTTCCTACTCAAACAACTCGGTATTCGAACGCTTTGTTCGGTAAAAAAATCACTTGGTAGTCGACCATTTCCTCGGCTCTCGACCAAACAAACACGACCTGCCAGAACTTCACTGTAAACTATTTCGTGTTTGCATTTTTTATATTATTTGTATAAGTCACCATGGAAATCCAAATTAATTTCCATGAACGTGCCTATCTGTGCTCATGATAATGCGAGCACAGATGGACATGTTTGTGGAGCAACTTGCAATGTGAACAGACTGACTGATGTTGTAGTGTCCAGGCTTAGGCTTGGTTACAGGTACTTCTGACAGTTTGGGAGACACAGATGATGATCAAACTAAATGCAAATTATGTGATCAGGCATATGATCACTGTCTTGAACACTATGTGCTTAATTGTGCACTTATTGAGGAATATAGAGATAGACAATATAATAACCTATGTGACATGTCAAGATATCTTATTCATGAAATAAGATACCTGCTTGTAAAAGATAATTGAAATGTAGATATAAACCCAAATGTACAATTGTTAACCTCTTTGGGGCCTAGTGCCTAGGCCTTTTGTGTATCCATATGCTCTTGCGCTACCGTCCACAGGATGGATATGGGGTGCACAATAAACTAGCCACTTCGGTGGCAAAATCTAAAAAATCTAAAAAAAGTCACCATGGGGCTTAAGAAGATTAGTGATAACAGCTAACAAAAAAGAAAATTGATTGGGGAAAATTCGTTCAGTACTCGAACAGATCGGCACTCGAAAAGCCTTCTGCAACGAATTAAGTTCGAGTACCGAGGTTCCACTGTATAATGCGATAATTTATTAATTAGGTTTCACTCACACAGTGGACTTTATCAAAGGATCACATTATACTGTGTGTTTATTTTTCCATCGTGTCGGTATTTTATACCATCTATCTCCATTGGAAGACTGAAAGATTGAAAGACTAGAAGACTGAGACTGAAAGGCTGGAAAACTGGAAGACTCAGTGGTCACTACTGGAAGCAGGCAACACTTCTGGAGGTCGTCTTCCCAAATGGTCTGGAAATCTGAATGTTCCATTAATGTTAGTTTAGGACTGCGGCTGGGTTGGGTTGAGGGTGGATGTTGTGTATGTTGGTATGGAGTGGGGGTGTTAAGGGTGGGCAAATGGGAGGGTTGAGGGTGGGTTGGAGTAAGGGGGTGGGTCAGCTGTTCACTAATAACCCCAGGGAGTGGGCGTGCCAAAGAACCATTAACAAGGTTAACGATTAATTACTAATATCCTCTGAAACTGCTTCGTTCTACTGCAGTGCACCCTTGTGCACTCCCCCACCCCCCTCTCCCTCCCCCCCTCTCCCTCCCTCCCCTCCCCTCTCTCTCTCTCTCTCTCTCTCTCTCTCATTTCCCCAGATGGCGTGTCATGTCGAAGTATCATTAACCAAAGTTAGAGAGAGAGAGAGAGAGAGAGAGAGAGAGAGAAGAGAGAGAGAGAGAGAGAGAGAGAGAGATATTAATACTTGAACCTACGGTGTCTTGTAGCTCGCTCGCTAGCGCACTCAACTCATACACACTGAGGTCCGGAGTTCGAATCTCCGGTACGGCTGGAAAACATTTGGGACGTGTTACCATAAGACACCTGCTGTCCATGTTCATCCATCAGTAAAATAGGTACCTGGGTGTTAGTCGACTGGTGTGAGTCGCATCCTGGGACAAAACTGACCTAATTTGCCCGAAATGCTCTGCATAACAAGGGGCTTTATATATAGTAGTATGTCATTGATGTCAGTTAGGCCTGTATACCTTGTACATGTACTTGTACTAAATAAAGATATATTATTATTAAATTCGTAAATTCCACAATAGGGGACCAGTCAGTGGACCACTGACTAGTCAGTGACTAGTCAGTGACTAGTCACTGACTAGTCACTGACTAGTCCCCCATTAGCTAATTAATGGTCCAAGTAGGATCGAAACATCGCCATAAGTTTCAGTGTCCCACGTGCAGGGGTATGTGTGCATCTCACACCGCTGATCGAAATTAAAAAAAAATGCAGAAGTGAAAAAAAAATAGAATGGAAGTATCTCTGAAGAATGTGTTGTGAATGAAAATATTCAGATATTTTCGTTCTTCTATTTTGTCTCTGTTTTGCACACGCACGCACACACACATACACGGGGCCATACACTTGACCACTATGGAATAAGAGGTCATGCACTAGCATACCTCAAATCCTACCTCACTAATAGGTACCAGTATGTCACTATTAAAGACACATCCTCCACGACACTACCACTAGACACCGGCGTACCGCAGGGAAGTGTCCTTGGTCCCCTGCTCTTCCTCTTATACATCAATGATCTTCCCAATGTATCACAACACCTTAAACCAATAATCTTTGCTGACGACACAACTTATGTCATCTCCCACACAAACCTTGCCACGCTTAATACCATTGTTAACGACGAATTAATAAAAATATCAACATGGATGACTGCCAATAAACTTACACTCAACACTGATAAGACCTATATTATGTTTGGCAACAGAACAGATGATCCACAATTAAACATTAAGATCAACTCTACACCTATTGCTAGACATAACGAGGGCAAGTTCCTGGGCCTTCACCTTGACAGCAGCCTGAAATTCAGCACCCATATCCAACACATAACAAAGAAAGTGTCCAAAACTGTGGGGATCCTCTCTAAGATACGGTATTATGTACCACAATCAGCCCTACTCACACTATACTACTCAATCATCTATCCCTACCTCACATATGCCATTTGTGCATGGGGATCAACAGCAATTACCCATCTAAAGCCAATAATAACCCAACAAAAAGCCGCAGTAAGAATTATCACACAATCCAACGCTAGGCAGCACACCCCCCCACTCTTCAAAGACCTAAACCTACTCACTGTCCAGAACATCCATACTTACTACTCTGCTATCTACATTTATAGAACCATTAATTCCAACTTTAACCCTGAGCTAAAACACTTTCTTGACAGTTGTGACAGGACCCATAGACATAATACCAGACATAAACATCTCTTTGACATTCCCCGTGTCCGACTAAATCTATACAAAAATTCAATGCGCATAAAAGGGCCTAAAATCTGGAACTCCCTGCCTGAAAACTCTAGAACTGCAGACACAACCTCCATTTTCAAAAGCACCGTTAAAAAACATCTTATCTCACTTACGCACCCAACCGGTAGTTAACCATACGAAAACTACTTTATCTTGCACATATCCACAGTAAAATACACTTATTGATATCTGTGATTCTCCTTAATTTGCACATTACTAACCACAGCAAAATACACTTATTGATATCTGTGATTCCCCTTAATTTGCACAGTTCTAACCAAAATTCTAATACAACTATTACTCCATAATACTTAAGCTAGTCATAAGTTTGCCTAAGATACTCCAATATAGAAACTATATTATGCCAATATATCACCTTTATCATTAATATATAAACTAATTGCTAACTTTTTATACTAACTGTTAAATTCTTAATGTTTAAATTCCAGTACCTAAATTTTGTAAACCTAACCTAACCTTACAATCTGTATATTCATTGTATAGCTATTGAGTAAGACCTATCATAAGACTGCCTGAAAAGCCTAGGCATACCTAGGCATATTATTGGCCATCTTGTAATATCAACTTTAATGTATAACTATAAGTACCCCCCACCTTGTATTACATGAAATAAAGAATTTGAATTTGAATTTGAATAAATGTTACTTTGCTCACACTCCAACAGCATGTCAAGTATTAAAAACCATTTGTCTCCATTCACTCCTATCGAATACACTCACACATGCTTGCTGGAAGTCCAAGCCCCTCGCACACAAAACCTCCTTTACCCCTTCCCTCCAACCTTTCCTAGGCCGACCCCTACCCCGCCTTCCCTCCACTACATATTTATACATTCTCGAAGTCACTCTGTCTCGTTCCATTCTCTCTACATGTCCGAACCACCTCAACAACCCCTCCTCAGCTCTCTGGATAATAGTTTTGGTAATCCCGCACCTCCTCCTAATTTCCAAACTCCGAATTCTCTGCATTATATTCACACCACACATTGATCTCAGACATGACATCTCCACTGCCTCCAGCCTTCTCCTCGTTGCAACATTCATCACCCATGCTTCACACCCATATAAGAGTGTTGGTATAACTATACTCTCATACATTCCCTCTTTACTTCCATGGACAAAGTTCTTTGTCTCCACAGACTCAAGTGCTCCACTCACCCTTTTTCCCTCATCAATTCTATGATTCACCTCATCCTTCATAGACCCATCTGCTGACATGTCCACTCCCAAATATCTGAATACATTCACCTCCTCCATACTCTCTCCCTCCAATCTGATATCCAATCTTTCGTCACCTAATCTTTTTGTTATCCTCATCACCTTACTCTTTCCTATATTCACTTTCAATTTTCTTCTTTTACACACCCTACCAAATTCATCCACCAACCTCTGCAACTTCTCTTCAGAATCTCCCAAAAGCACAGTGTCATCAGCAAAACGCTACTGTGACAACTCCCAATTTGTATTTGATTCTTTATCTTTTAACCCCACACCCCTTTTCAAGACCCTCGCATTCACTTCTCTTACAACCCCATCTATAAATATATTGAACAACCATGGTGACATCACACATCCTTGTCTAAGACCCACTTTTACTGGGAAATAGTTCCCCTCCCTCCTACACACTCTAACTTGAGCCTCACTATCCTCATAAAAACTCTTCACTGCTTTCAGTAACCTACCTCCTATTCCATACACCTGCAACATCTGCCACATTGCCCCCCTATCCACCCTATCATACGCCTTTTCCAAATCCATAAATGCCACAAAAACCTCTTTACCCTTATCCAAATACTGTTCACCTATATGTTTCACTGTAAACACTTGGTCTACACACCCCCTACCTTTCCTAAAGCCACCTTGTTCATCTGCTATCCTGCTTTCTGTCTTACTCTTAATTCTTTCAATAACAACTCTACCATACACTTTACCAGGTACACTCAACAGACTTATTCCCTTATAATATATATATATATATATATATATATATATATATATATATATATATATATATATATATATATATATATATATATATATATATATATATAATATGGGAGAGAAGCTATTTTGATATAAGAAAAAGGAGAGGATGGTTAGGCAGAGAGAGAGAGAGAGAGAGAGAGAGAGAGAGAGAGAGAGAGAGAGAGGACTCCTCCCTCCCTCTTCCCCTCTCTCACTATTCTCTACCCCCTCCATCATCCTTCTCTCTTCCCACCCTCTCCATCATTCCAAGAACATGAAACCTGGAAGGAATTGCCCAAAACTTGGATTCTTAGCATCCCTCGCGTCAGTACACCCCTGGATAGAGGGAATAGGGGCTCCTGCAGTCTCCCGGGGAGAAGAGGGATCAATCCCATAAGGATGGGGTCGAATAAGACTCAGTGGGCCCGTAATCTCCAGGTAGGATCAATTCAATTCTTCTTCTGTTTTTTTTCCCCAGCAGACTGATTGGATCCCTCAAGGTGGAGTTGGAACACCCTGAGGGTGGTTTATACTCTACAAAAGTGGATTCAGATTATCTTACACTTTTTTTTTGTATTCAGTAAAAGAATTTTAATATTTTTTACAGTGGGTGTGTTTAAAAGTGGTTTCAGATCCTGTATACAGTGGGTGTGTTGAACAGAAGGGGTCCAGGATTTTTTTAAGTGGGTGTACTCTATGTTACAATAGTTTTATCCATGCACTGAAGGCAGTTTTATCCATGCACTGAAGACAGTTTTATCCATGCACTGAAGACAGTTTTATCCATGCACTGAAGACAGTTTTATCCATGCACTGAAGACAGTTTTATCCATGCACTGAAGACAGTTTTATCCATGCACTGAAGACAGTTTTATCCATGCACTGAAGACAGTTTTATCCATGTATTGAAGATAGTCTTATTATGCACTTCAGAACTACTCTCAGTGACTAGCTAGAATCGTGTGCATGAAACCTGAAAGTTTGCTCTAGCATTATTGAACAAAACGTCGTTCAACGTTTCGCACCACTACCACTGCTACCAGTAACCAGTTTCACCAACCACCACCAAAATCCGCTACTCCTACTTGTACTACCACCATTACCACTACTGAAACCACAGTCAAGTGCTACTAGCATCACTTACGAATCACTACCAGTTCAACCACCCCCTACTAGCAACATTGCTCACCTCACCACCACTACAACAATCACCACTACCAGCACCACCAGGTGGTGTTGGCTAGTCAATACTCGAGTTAGGGGGGAGGGGAAGGGGGGAAAGAGGGGGGGTGTTGGGGAACACGGAGAGAACAACGTAGTGGGTGGGTGGGTGGGTGGAGGCGTGGGCGGGGGTGGGCAGCAGAACTCTACCAAGCACCCCAACACAAGCAAGGTACACCAGACCACACCCATAGCCCACCTTTTGTACTCTCTCTCTCTCTCTCTCTCTCTCTCTCTCTCTCTTTCCCTCTCTTATCATCGCCCTCTCTTATTCTTTTTTATCACACTGCATTACTTTCCCTGCCTCTCGCTCACTCTCTCTCTCCTAACATTCTCCCTTACTCTCTCCCTCTCCTTGTTTATTCCCCTCATACTCATAGTACCTAAAGTCAGTAGCTGATCAGCCGGGCTGTGGTTCGTACGTTGGACTAAGTGTGTCCAGCAGTGACAACCTGGTTGATCAGGGGGCGTTGACGTTCCGGGGGCGTTGACCCCCGGAACACCCCTACAGGTAGCAAACAGGTAAATAAACGGTAACATCAGCATGAAACTTGACAAAGTTGGTCGAACATCAATCAACATTTTTGGCTATAAAGACATTTTTTTATATATGTAATTTTTAAAAAAAAAGATTTTTTTTCAGTTTAACTCAACAGTGAGTCGTATAAAAATTTCGTGTATTACAATGCATAAAATTTTATACGGAAAAGATCCTTATCTCTTTGTTTACAATACTAAACTGATGTCATTAATGGGCCTCTTAAACATGAAAGATGTTTTTCTTAAAGGAATGTAAAATGGGATTGAATGTTTTGTTCCCTCAGTCAGTACAAAGTATACCTTTGATAAGTTCAGAGATTTTTTTTTTTACTCCCAGAGCCCGGCCATGGGCCGGTATACAGCGGTGCACTGGAAATCATCACTTTCAGTGCCCTGGGAGACCTTGCAGTCTTGGTCCCTTACAGTCTTGTGTAGCTTCTGGCAGCGTTGTCCATTAAGGGGCACGTAAGTTCCTCCATCTTCTAACAGGTTTATTTTTCCACTATAATCTACCTTAGGTAGATTATAGTGGAAATAGTGGAAAAATAAACATGGTATTAGAAGACGGAGGAACTTACGTGCCCATTAAGGGTACCAACCACTCTCGACCCTCTCCTGCCACCATCATTCACTTGGTGATGGAAAAATGTAAAGATCATTTGAGCCCAACAGTGATCAGCGTGGTAGGCTGGTCACTGGTAAGTTAGTACGCTGATTGAGTACGTCCTGGGTAGGGAAAACGCTGCAAAATCCTCTACCTTTCTGCGTGGAAAGTTGCTTCCTTGTCACACTAGCACATTTCTCACTGCCGGTGCCGTCACATAGAAAGACAGCAAATTGGTCAGTGGCTGCAGTCGTTCGTCTATCAACTGTGGGTTTGACCTGCCACCTAAGACAGAATGCAGACGTAACATCACCAGAGACACTCCAGGTATCCCATGCAGTCCACTTGTCTCTTTCTACAAAAAAAAGTGACATGGGTTCACGCCCAGTAAATATGTGGACCATTGGTAATACACCGATTAGGACCCAGAGTTCTTCCTATCTGACGAGTGCCAAGGCACATGTTAATGAGTAAGACACATGTGCAACAGTTGGATATCTTTATCGTTGAAAAGTTTCTCCTACACAGGGCTTCATCAGTCTGGTACAGAGGCAGCAGATGTAGTAGAGAAGTAACGATGATGTAATCAGTAAATCAACCTTTGAGAAATAGTATTTGAGGGACTGATTACCTCACTAAGGAAGCGACCACCTCAAATACTATTTCTCCAAGGTTGGACTGATTACATCATCTTTGCTTCACTACTACACCTTCTGCCTCTGTATCTGACTGAAGAAGCCTACTGTGTGGGCGAAACGTTTCATCAATAAACATACCCAACTGTTGCACAACAACTTGTCGATATTTTAACAATTTTATAGGAGAAAGAACTTCTCCCCAACACCAAGTGCCATTTACACTTCATTAATATTTAGACACTGTGCTGATGTTGTGGTCAGGATTACAACATCGGTGTCAAGTGTTCGTATTAACACTTCGCCATACTATTCTTACGCACAATAATGGAAGTGTGGTAAGATGAGTGTGTGTGCCTCTTCATGGGAGCATGGAGGCAGTCCCTCTTCATGGGAGCATGGAGGCAGTCCCTCTTCATGGGAGCATGGAGGCAGTCCCTCTTCATGGGAGCATGGAGGCAGTCCCTCTTCATGGGAGCATGGAGGCAGTCCCTCTTCATGGGAGCATGGAGGCAGTCCCTCTTCATGGGAGCATGGAGGCAGTCCCTCTTCATGGGAGCATGGAGGCAGTCCCTTGATATCTTGGCGATTACTCAAAGGACATTGGTTTTGTGTGTTGTGATGACTTGTTTGCCAGTGTCAGTGCCTCCAGCCATCACTGCCAGGAGGGCTGTTTGAATGTCGTGCCTCAGTCACTGCCAGAGGCTGTTTGCCAGTGTCAGTGCCTCCAGCCATCACTGCCAGGAGGGCTGTTTGCCAATGTCAGTGCCTCCAGCCATCACTGCCAGGAGGGCTGTTTGCCAATGTCAGTGCCTCCAGCCATCACTGCCAGGAGGGCTGTTTGCCAGTGTCAGTGACTCCAGCTATCACTGAAAGGAGGGCTGTTTGCCAGTGTTAGTGCCTCCAGCCATCACTGCCAGGAGGGCTGTTTGCCAGTGTCAGTGACTCCAGCTATCACTGAAAGGAGGGCTGTTTGCCAGTTTCAGTGCCTCCAGCCATCACTGCCAGGAGAGCTGTTTGCCAGTGTCAGTGCCTCCAGCTATCACTGAAAGGAGGGCTGTTTGCCAGTGTTAGTGCCTCCAGCTATCACTGTCAGGAGGGCTGTTTGCCAGTGTTAGTGCCTCCAGCTATCACTGTCAGGAGGGCTGTTTGCCAGTGTTAGTGCCTCCAGCTATCACTGTCAGGAGGGCTGTTTGCCAGTGTTAGTGCCTCAGCTATCACTGTCAGGAGGGCTGTTTGCCAGTGTTAGTGCCTCCAGCTATCACTGTCAGGAGGGCTGTTTGCCAGTGTTAGTGCCTCCAGCTATCACTGTCAGGAGGGCTGTTTGCCAGTGTTAGTGCCTCCAGCTATCACTGTCAGGAGGGCTGTTTGCCAGTGTTAGTGCCTCCAGCTATCACTGTCAGGAGGGCTGTTTGCCAGTGTTAGTGCCTCCAGCTATCACTGAAAGGAGGGCTGTTTGCCAGTGTCAGTGCTTCCAGCTATCACTGCCAGGAGGCCAAACAATTCGGCTTTGTTGTCATCAAAGCGCAGAAATTCCTGCCAGTTTTTAGGAACCTGGCTTGATAGTTCAACATGTTTCTGCCCTATATACATCCCAGATATCTACTCTTGTTATATGATAAAGCTGTGATTTTTATATATGGAAGGAAATCATGTCATAATCTTACAACTCTTTTTTTTTTGTTCAACTCCAGGCTGCGGTATGTTGACAATGACAGCAACAACAACAGTGATAACATGTTCTACTAAACTAAAGAATTTGTCTTTAACTTGCGTGAGCTCTTTCAAGAAATACAAATAAAAAAGAATCTGACTGTTCCCGCCTCTGAGGGTCCTCATCTTCGACAGGATGGATCCAAGGCTTAGTTTTCGTGCTGAAAGAAATAATCCAGATCACCATTGTGTATCTGGGAGACAAAATCTGGAGAATAGGGAACAGTCATTCTCCAGGAATATCAGTTGTAGATGTTTACTTAATTAGATGTCTGTCGTTGATATACGTCTCGTATTGGTCTATTCCAAGTTTCTTAATCTTCACCACTATCTTTGACACGCTGGATCTGCAATATCTCTACTCTCCAGGACAATGACATCACTGCTCTTTTCACTGAATGGATTTTCAATCTCCACCACGGCTTGTAACAGTGATTTCACATGTTTTTACAAATGTCATCAGTACGTACTGTGTTCATGGTGACGCCCATCTATGTCCCATCTGTTATCAGTTGAATTCTCAAATTCTTGACTTTTACGCTCCATATCAATACCAGATACCATCCAGCACTGCTGAGTGTTCTGTCAACCCTATAGTCCTCACCATCACCTTCCACTGATGCAGAATTTAGCTCATGAACATGGTCAACAGCCATGGCAGAGAAGGCAAGCTCTGATTTCTCCACAACAAATTTGCCCTTCATAACCAACCACAGTTACCCTAGGCAGGATCTTGACTGATTAAAAAACCACGAAATCAGCAGGAAAACAGGAAGCTACTGAGGCCTTAGCAGCTTCCAGCTTGCCCTCAGCAGTCGGGAAACTAAGCACCAAAGAGTAATTTTTAGTCTCCTTTACCTTCTTTATTGGGACTGAGCTTAATGAATCCGGATTAAATCAGCTGTGTGGCCACGAGTAACAGTGCCCAGCGGGACGCTGGGTTTGGAACGATATCATATCAGACCATGGAGCTGAACTATTCTCCAAGCTGAGGGACTGACCACCTCAAATACTATTTCTCCAAGATTGATTGACTGATTATATCATCTTCATTTCACTACTACACCTGCTGCCTCTATCTGACTGAAGAAGTCTATTGTGTGGGCGAAACGTTTCAACAATAAAGATACCCAACTGTTGCACATGTGTCTTAAGAACATAACTTGTTATTTTATACCATTTTCAACATGTAGTCTGCTTAGAAGCTTAGAAGCTGCACGAGCTGTGATGAGGAGTGACACTTAGTTGTGATGGTTCATTGATGTTTGTTGTCACTGCAATTGCGTGTGGAAATCAACGTCCCAGTGTTCCTCTTGCCTCTACCAGGTGGAAATATCGTGTTGTTGTTGGTGTTTAGTGTCCAGTTTGTTGGTAGTTCAGAGGAATTAGGTAAGTGGTTTTATATTGCTCTTTATTTAGTGGAAAGAGGCCACATTTAAAAATGTTTTCAATGGTGAAGGGAATGTTCAAGGTTGCAAGGTCGTGCTCGACGGGGTTTCTTGCACTGTGATGTCGAAAATAGTGGAGGAGAAAAATGCTGTGTTGTTCTGGAACTCTGAAATTGGAGGCAATTTTCATTTATAACCGTTCTGTACCGGTGGCTGTGGTTGCTGGCTTATTGTGACAATGGCTGTGTCTGTTACTATAGTTTTACGATTTGCATGCTTCCACACGTCCCAATTCTCCTTTAATAGTTCCACTGTGTTAATGAGAACGACATTTTCCAATTTTTTCAATGAAACTGTTGGTAATGGTAGTTTTCAGAGTGTGTTTACGTCCTGTGTGTGGAGTTAGCGGTGGTGTTCTCTCCACTGTTATTAATTCTGATATGAGGCTCCTTCCCGGGGTGCATCTCAACTCATGTTGGTAATAATGGTAGAATTGCCGACAGAATGTTTGGAACGGCTTAACAAAGCTCCCGAAACATTGCCACAATAAAATGTCACATTAGTTGCATGTGTGTCCATTTATCTAACATCCACTCATGTTGCCTCTTCAATGTTCTTGCTAACATCGACAGAGGACTGAAACACAACGGAGCTCCGCAGCTCCCTGCGGTGGTTAGAGAGCTTACCCCCTCCATCCCCCTGGAGCTTCATATCAAAATCAATCAAAATGTTATCAGCAGTATCCCCCACTGCACCCTCAGAAACACCATCCACCAATGATTCCTGAAAGCCAGAAGTCTCACCTCTCACGAAGAACATCCGCTCCCAGCACACACTCGCTGCACAACCAGCCAAAACCACGAATCATGACGACTGTGCCATCACTATCATTCATTTTATCACAGGAAAAAGTGAACCAGTCACTATATAAAAGTCACACTCAAGTACACTTGCACTTTTGTGCATCTTTAAGCTCAAAGGGCATCCTTTTTTTTTCCCTCTTTCGAACCCATATATACCAACCAAAAAACAAACTAAAAAAAACATTCTGGTTAAAATCCCAAATAGTGCCACTCCCAAATAGTGCCACTCCCAAATAGTGCCACTCCCAAATAGTGCCACTCCCAAATAGTGCCACTCCCAAATAGTGCCACTCCCAAATAGTGCCACTCCCAAATAGTGCCACTCCCAAATAGTGCCACTCCCAAATAGTGCCACTCCCAAATAGGGCCACTCCCAAATAGGGCCACTCCCTCTTCGTATGTACCGCCTAGAGAGATGTGTGTAAAGGTTGCCACTAGAAGGTGGGTTGCAACTTAACAATACTACACAAGAGTGTGCAACCCAACGCCAAAGTGTCTCTTCAGTGAACAGTTTTGGCTTATTAATACTGCAGAGAATACTGAACACTGTAGAAAATGTTGAACTTTGCAAATGTTGAGCTTAGACGCCACGGAAGCCAGCCTCATTGGTTGCTATATCACTGGGAAAAAATCTGAAGAAATGCCTTACTTAAAATACTGGCCAGCACAGTCTTGTTGACACGGTCTTGGCAAGCTAGCTAACAAACTAACCATTAAAAAAATAACTAACGTGTGCAATATAGTTATCTAAAAAGTTAGAAAACTGAATACCTTCCAAAGTATTATTCTAGCTAACTAAATTGAAACCGAAATGATATTGATAGATAAGAAACCAAACGATAAGGTAAGTAAAGAGTTAGATAACTAAAGAGCTGGGGCTAAAGTATAATGGGTGTCAAACCAGACTACACTCTCCAGGTTGTGATGTGAACGTTTAGACCAACAGCACCAACAGTATGGTGGACCACTTTAGCAGCGAAAAAAAATGTCGAAAAGGTTGACGATACCCGGAGGGAATTTTTTTTTTCTCGCACGGAAGTCCCATACACAGAAGGTGGGGGTCTAGGCTCAGAGACCAATTCCCTTTTGGAACACCGTTGAAGAACACGCGCCCCACTCACACTGGAGACCCTTGGAGATTTTTCCTATGCTGAAGGTGGTAGTAGTTCCCATAGATGGCACTGCGGGACTTGTGGTAGAGGCCGTCGTAGTTATTCTTGCACTCGTTCTGGGTATCCCGGCTCCGACCGGATGCCTGGAGAGATCCTCGTTCTTTATGGAGAGCTCAGCGATGTCGTCGTCTTTCTCGACGAGAGCAGAGTGAAGATCGTCCAGCTCGTTCTATCTCGAGTGACAGTATTTTACCTTATCAGTCATTTCCTTCTCACTCTGTTTGAAAGACTCGGCGGCTTTCAGCCACTTCTGTAACTTCATGTGAGCGAAGCGACCACCATCCAGCTAGTTAAGGTTACGTTCTGGGTCCTGAACAACACTCAAGTGTTGCTCTTCTTCACGAGCTTTCTCTTCTATTTCCTCCTGAAGACTCTCCACATCGTTCACCAAGAAGCCGTTGCGAAACAATCTTTGCGTGAGGTTTTGCTACCTCATGCGCTTTCCGCTCACTCTTGTGCTCTTCAGCCAAGGCATTATACTTGTGCATGGCCTCATTCCGAGCTTTGGCCAGCGTAAAAGCTTCTCCGCTCTTTTAACGATAACCTTAGCCTTGCCATGCTCATTAATAAAGATACTAACTGTTGCACATGTGTCTTAATCTTGCTGGGGATTGGGCGTCACTTAAATGCTCTTAGATCCTGTGGTTGGCTCTCTTGCAACCTTCCTGCTCATAGAAAAATAGCCACGAGTGGAGGGAAGCGATGCCCCTATGGAACCTAAGTCAACTGCATGACTTTCTAGCAAAGCTAGACTAAGTTGCTATGTTAGTTTGGACGCAAAGTTAAAAAATTAGCATAGCCACTCATTTTAAAAGTTCAGTAACGTGTTTTGTCTTAGGGGGGTGAAGGGTATTCCTGGAGGCTGTTCCGGGGGTCAACGAACCTGCGGCTCGGTTTGTGATCAGGCCTCACGGTGGATCAGGGCCTGATCAACCAGGTTGTTACTGCTGGTCACATGTAAACCGACATATAAACCACAGCCCAGCTGGTCGGGTACTGATTTTAGGTGTCTGTCCAGCTCCTTGAAGACAGCCAGGGGTCTATTGGTAATCCCCCTTATGTACTCTGGGAGGCAGTCCAACAGGCTGGGGCCCGTGACACTTGTGTTGTCAGTGTAATCATGGTGCCCCTAATTTTCATGGGGGTGGGGGTGTTGCCCTGCCTGCCCAGTCTTTTGCTTTCGTAGGGAGTGATTTCCGTGTGCAGATTTGGGAGGGACTAAAAATTTTATAAGTGTATATTATGATGTATCTTTCTCGCCTGAGTTCCAGAGAGTACAGGTCAAGGGACTTCAGCTGTTGCCACTGACGGGAAGAGTTGGAAGGAGGGGATCAAGGAAGAGAGAATTTTTTTTTAAATAAATTTCCAGTAATTTAGGATTATATTAAGGAAAATTAAATTTTATTTTTTGTCATGCCTTGTGAGGAAAATTTTCGCGAGTTCAAGAAAATATCCTCATTCTGAGGACAATTTTCCTGACTCACGAAGCTAGTTTTGCTGCCTCTC
>WNWK01001212.1:92500-155000 GCA_009830355.1 Cherax destructor | reverse complement strand
CAGTCTTCAGGTTATGTCCATGTATTGTATTGATAAAGTCACTTGTGGGCAAAACGTCTACACAGTAAAGATCATCTCTCTCACGGCGTCTCCTGTTGTGGCTAATGTTACCTGTTATAGGGCCAACAGCAACGTCTATAGGGCCAACGGCACGCACCATAGGACGTAACAGGTCCACAATGCTCTGTTGAGATTCTTGAAGGATAATTATAAAGTTGAAAACCTTGTATATTGTCACATACATGGAGAAGATCATCAGGAGGAGAGTGGTGGAGCACCTAGAAAGACACAAGCTTATAAACGACAACCAGCACGGTTTCAGGGAAGGAAAATCCTGTGTCACAAACCTACTGGAGTTTTATGACAAGGTAACAGAAGTAAGACACGAGAAGAGGGTGGATAGACTGCATTTTTGGACTGCAAGAAGGCGTTCGACACAGTTCCTCACAAGAGGTTAATGCAAAAGCTAGAGGATCAGGCACACGTAACAGGAAAAGCACTGCAATGGATCAGAGAATATCTGACAGGGAGGCAACAACGAGTCATGGTACGTGACGAGATGTCAGAGTGGGCACCTGTGACGAGTGGAGTTCCACAAGGGTCAGTCCTAGGACCTGTACTGTTTTTGGTATATGTGAATGACATAACGGAAGGGATAGACTCAGAAGTGTCCCTGTTTGCAGATGATGTGAAGTTAATGAGAAGAATCAAATCAGTCGAGGATCAGGCAGGACTACAAAGAGACCTGGACAGGCTGCAAGCCTGGTCCAGTAACTGGCTCCTTGAATTTAACCCTGCCAAATGTAAAGTCATGAATATCGGGGAAGGGCAAAGAAGACCGCAGACAGAGTATAGTCTAGGTGGCCAAAGACTGCAAACCTCACTCAAAGAAAAGATCTTAGGGTGAGTATAATACCGAGCACATCTCCTGAGGCACACATCAATCAGATAACTGCTGCAGCATACGGGCGGCTGGCAAACCTAAGAATAGCGTTCCAATACCTCACTAAGGAATCATTCAAGACTCTGTATACCATATACGTCAGGCCCATACTGGAGTATGCAGCACCAGTTTGTAACCCACACCTGGTCAAGCACGTCAAGAAATTAGAGAAAGTGCAAAGGTTTGCAACAAGACTAGTCCCAGAGCTAAGGGGATTGTCCTACGAAGAAAGGTTAAGGGAAATCGGCCTGACGACACTAGAGAACAGGAGGGTTAGGGGAGACATGATAACGACATATAAAATACTGCTAGGAATAGATAAGGTGGACAGAGACAAGATGTTCCAGAGAGGGGACACAGAAACAAGGGGTCACAGTTGGAAGTTGAAGACTCCTATGAGTCAAAGGGATGTTAGGAAGTATTTCTTCAGTCATAGAGTTGTCAGGAAGTGGAATAGCTTAGAAAGCGACATAGTGGAGGCAGGAACTATACATAGTTTTAAGACTAGGTTTGATAAAGCTCATGGAGCAGGGAGAGAGAGGACCTAGTAGCAATCAGTGAAGAGGCGGGGCCAGGAGCTATGACTCGACCCCTGCAACCACAAATAGGTGAGTACAAATAGGTGAGTATACACACACACACACACACACACGAGGACGAGGATCAGGCAGAACTACAAAGGGATCTGGACAAGCTGCAAGCCTGGTCCAGCAACTGGCTCCTGGAGTTCAACCCCACCAAGTGCAAAGTCATGAAGATTGGGGAAGGGCAAAGAAGACCGCAGACGGAGTACAGCCTAGGGGGCCAGAGACTGCAAACCTCAATCAAGGAAAAAGATCTTGGGGTGAGTATAACACCAGGAACATCTCCTGAGGCGCACATCAACCAAATAACTGCTGCAGCATATGGACGCCTAGCAAACCTAAGAACAGCATTCCGACATCTTAATAAAGAATCGTTCAGGACCCTGTACACTGTGTACGTTAGGCCCATACTGGAGTATGCAGCACCAGTTTGGAACCCACACCTAGCCAAGCATGTGAAGAATCTCGAGAAAGTGCAACGGTTTGCAACAAGACTAGTCCCGGAGCTAAGGGGTATGTCCTACGATTAAAGGTTAAGGGAAATCGACCTGACGACACTGGAGGACAGGAGAGATAGGGAGGACATGATAACGACATATAACATACTGAGAGGAATTGACAAGGTGGACAGAGATAGAATGTTCCAGAGATGGGACACAGCAACAAGGGGACACAGTTGGAAGTTGAAGACTCAAATGAATCACAGGGATGTTAGGAAATATTTCTTCAGTCACAGAGTGATCGGGAAGTGGAATAGTTTGGGCAGCGATGTAGTGGAGGCAGGCTCTATACATAGCTTTAAGCAGAGGTATGATAAAGCTCATGGCGCAGGGAGAGTGACCCAGTAGCGGCCAGTGAAGAGGCGGGGCCAGGAGCTTTGAATCGACCCCTGCAACCACAACTAGGTGAGTACACACACACACACACTACAAAGGGATCTGAACAGGCTGCAAGCCTGGTCCAGCAATTGGCTCCTGGAGTTCAACCCCACCAAGTGCAAAGTCATGAAGATTGGGGAAGGGCAAAGAAGACCGCAGACGGAGTACAGCCTAGGGGGCAAGAGACTGCAAACCTCAATCAAGGAAAAAGATCTTGGGGTGAGTATAACACCAGGAACATCTCCTGAGGCGCACATCAACCAAATAATTGCTGCAGCATACGGGCGCCTAGCAAACCTAAGACCAGCATTCCGACATCTTAATAAAGAATCGTTCAGGACCCTGTACACTGTGTACGTTAGGCTCGTACTAGAGTATGTAGCACCAGTCTGGAACCCACATCTATCCAAGCACATAAATAAGCTAGATAAAGTGCAAAGGTTTGCAACAAGACTAGTCCCGGAGCTAAGGGGTATGTCCTACGAGGAGAGGTTAAGGGAAATCGACCTGACGACACTGGAGGACAGGAGAGATAGGGGGGACATGATAACGACATATAACATACTGAGAGGAATTGACAAGGTGGACAGAGATTGAATGTTCCAGAGATGGGACACAGCAACAAGGGGACACAGTTGGAAGTTGAAGACTCAGATGAATCACAGGGATGTTAGGAAGTATTTCTTCAGTCACAGAGTGATCGGGAAGTGGAATAGTTTGGGCAGCGATGAGGTGGAGGCAGGTTCCATACATAGCTTTAAGAAGAGATATGATAAAGCTCATGGCGCAGGGAGAGTGACCCAGTAGCGGCCAGTGAAGAGGCGGGGCCAGGAGCTATGAATCGACCCCTGCAACCACAACTAGGTGAGTACAACTAGGTGAGTACAACTAGGTGAGTACACACACACACTCAGGATAGAGACAGGACATACATACATAGGATGGGACACAGCAACAGGGGTCACAACTGGAAGTTAAAGATTCAGATGAATCACAGGGATGTTAGGAAGTATTTCTTCAGTCACAGAGTTGTCAGGAAGTGAAACAATCTGGAGAGTGATGTAGTAAGGCAAGATTAATACATAGCTTTAAGATGAGGTGCGATAAGGCTCCTGGAACAGGGAGAGAGTTGACCTAGTAGTGACCGGCGAAGAGGCGGGGCCAGGACTCCAAATTCTGACCCTGCTATCTGCATGTCGCAGCAGAAATCACGATTTGTCAGACCAGGCGACGTTTTTGCCAGTCTTTAATTGTTCAATTTTGGTGAGCCTGTGATTACTGCAGCTTCAGTTTCCTATTCTTAGCTGACAGGTGTTAAACCCGATGCGGCCTTCTGCTGCTGTAGCTTGGTTGGCAACGTTCTCACCTCACACACTGAGTGTCCATGGTTCAATCCCTGGCATAGGTGGAAACACGGGGCATGTTTATTTATGCCTGCTGTCCCTGTGCATCTAGAAGTAGGTATCTGGATGTTAGTTGACTGGTGTGGGTCGCATCCTGGGGGACAAGATTGAAGGACCCTAATGGAAATAAGACATACAGTCATCGGTGACACACTGACTTTCTTTGGTTATCCTGGGTGGCTAACCCTCCAGGTTAAAAATCCAAACAAACCTTATCCACTTCAAGATTCGACATGTTGTGCGTTCAGAGATGCTCTTCTGAATACCACTATGGTAATGCTTGGTTATTTGAGTTACTGCCTCCTTCCTTTCAGTTTAAATAAGTCAGACCATTTTCTTCTGACATCTCTCATTAACAAAACATTGTCGCCCACAGAACTGCAACTCACTGGTTGTTGTGTAAACTCTAGAGACTGTTGTGTGTGACAATCCCAGGAGATCATCAGTTCCTGAGATACTCAAACCACACTGTCTTTGACACCAACAAGCATTCCACGGTACAAGTCATTTAAATCACATTTCTGCCTCATTCTAAGACTGAATGTAAAGAAGTTAACTTCTTGATCATGTGTACATGCTTTTAACCACTGACGTGCTGCCACCTGATTGGCTATTTGCATTAACGAGCAGGTGTACAGGTGTACCTAATAAATTGGCAACTGAGTGTATATATATATATATATATATATATATATATATATATATATATATATATATATATATATATATATATATATATGTCGTGCCGAATAGGTAAAATTGGTCAGTTAGCAAGAAGTCATTTAAAGTTAAGTCCTTTCTAAAATTATTTCTTGTACATTTAAAGATATATATTTTTCGTTTTTTTCATTTATGTTAATATAAAAATGAATGATTTTGTACCAAAAGAACCTTAGGAAACTTACCTAACCTTATTATAACAAGCGCAATTTCATTTAGCCTAATCCAACTAAATATATAAGTATTACAATAATTTAATAATAAACAAACAAACAAATACATTTTTTTTGTTACATTCAGAATGGTTTATGCGAAATTATTGCATACACAAATTTTCTAGCGTCCCTACACTCCTCAAGCTCAACTAGGTCGACCCAGCAATCTAATTCATGTTTGAAGAAGTCGATGGCACTCTTCCTTAACTCGATGTTCTCAGCTAATCTGATCAGGCACTACATTTTAATGTCTACCACAAAGCCACCAACCAACACGATCTTCATTGGCGTCTTCCTACATGACCTCCATATTTACAGCAATGAATTCCTTGAAGAGTGAATGCTCTTTCACCAAACAAGTGTTTTGTAAACTTCACCATCCTCGTCATTTCAACGGATATTGCAGACGCCATGCACATAACATCTTCAATTCACCTAGAGGAGACAACAGAAAAAATATACATAGTCCTTCTAACAACTCTGTTGTTAAATTCGTCTCCGGCACTCTCTCCACCACTAAATTCCAAGTATCCGCATCACTGCCTCCACTACAATCAAGGCTATCATCAGGAAGGGACGCCACCAACAATCCAAACCACGGTACGAGTATACATGATTCCCTGCAACGATTATTGCCCAATATCCGTGGGAGAAACATCAAGAGCCCCATCCCCCCCCACACACACACACATTTCTGACCACCAATACGCCAGCAGAACGATGGTTATAACTGACCATAATTTTTAAAGGGGTGGACCGGTAAGCCAGCGGAAGGCTTTGGTCAGATGACCAAAAGCCCAAACGGCGGGTCATCATCTAAGAACCGCGTCAGAAAACACTTGTCCTGTTTCCTGATGAACCTTACCTAACCTCACCTAGAACTGGTCACCTGAACAACGCCAGCAGTAGCAGCCTAGTTGATCAGGCCCTGATCCACCGGGAGGCCTGTCATAGACTGGGCCGCGGGGTCGTTGACCCCCGGAATGCCCTCCAGGTAGACTCCAGGTAGACAGCTCACTGTCCAAAATAATACTTCAAAACGCAGGATTATGGAATCATCACTAATTAGGAAATAAAAGAACCTCAAACAAAACAACGGCTTCTACAACAGAGTTGAGCCTCTTGTTGGATCTACTTCTGGCGTCTCCAGTCTTGTATTCCCTTGTATTCGACTGAAGAAGTTTCTTGTGTAGACGAAACGTTTCGTAAGAGTGTTACCAAGTGTGGCACATTACCTGAAGGTAATGTGTGCCATCAACAATATGGCACTTAGGGTTCAGTCTATGAAGCGCCGTCTGATCAACAAAACTGTTGTTGCTCTTTTGTCGTAGAGGTTGAAGAACTTGAAAGGTTGAAGGAAAGGGAAAAGTCGTCTTGCATGATGATGGTAGTGAGGTTGAGAGAAGGAGGGGGGTCGTCTAACATGGTAGTATTGAGGCTGGGGAAGGAGGGGGGTCGTCTAATATGGTAGTAGTAGTGAGGCTGGGGGGGGTGGAGGGGGGATAGTCGTCTTGTATGGTCGTCGTGGTGAGATTGAAGTCTTACCTGAGGAACCCACTAGTCGTGAACACAAGTTGTCAGAGCAACGATAACAATCCATTCAAACCAACCTCCCACCACACTCATCAACCCCATGGCCCCTCCCACCCCTGGGTATCTGTCTAACCCCTCTCCTGGCTCTAAACTAGGGAAGGATAGGTGGAAAGGATCAGTACATGGAATAGGATAGGTGCGCAGGGCAGAGAAGAGCCTGATAGTGGCAGCCAGTAGCTACGACTTGCCTCAGTGTGGTCGGCGACGCTGCTCTGGTCGTGTGTGTGAGGTGCGTTGCTCTCACTCTCTAGAGCTTGGCACCTCTGTTGGCCCTTTACGTGGAAAGCCAGAGTCTTAAAGAGTGCCAATAGTGCCTCTAGTGCCACAGTCGTCGATGTGTTGACGTGGGAAGCAAGAGAACGTTCATTTCTTGAATGGAAGAGCAACATCAAATGGCGTGTGTGACCACCAAGAGCTGCCCTCTCTCTGGTTAATTATTCTCAAGTGACTCTCGTCGGGGGCCAAGTACGTGACCCGGCATTGTATAACTGAGACGGGTGGTAGTGCCCGAGTCCGTGAAGGTGGCACGGACGTCCAACTACTCCCGGCACGGCGAAGGCAGCACGGAACTTGCCGTTGTGCTCACCTGGGGACACGGAGCCGCCCTCTGCTGGCCCCGTTACTGAACTGAGCAGCAACGCTGGTGTTCACACCGTGACCCGTCATATGCTGGGTCAAACAAGGCCACTGCGACCTGATATATGATCAATAAATCCCACTCTACTTGACCACTGACTCGAAAACAAACAATATATATTCAATAAGAAACATTTTAAAAATCAACAACCTCGTCAAAAGCGAAGCGTAAAATAAACAAGAATCGATGAAGAACGGCTTCTAGCTCCCTACTCCCTACGAAATTAATAAAAGGGAACTAGTAGAGATTTCCCCTTGTGCAGAGGGCAGTGTTTTCAAGTGAGGAGGTAGGCAGCGACCAGCGCTAGAGAGGACCAACTGCACTCCAGGGAGGCAAATTTAATGAAGTATCACGCTATGAGTGGAGGGAAACTACATTGACTCGCTGCTGCTGCTGCTGCTGCTGCTGCTGCTGCTGACATCCCTCTGCAGACTTCATTGTGTTCCCTAGAGGTCTCAGTGTTCTGTTGTTGCTGCCGCCACCAGGACAGCCCGTGTCAAGCCCTACGTTGGTAGCGGCTGTTTTGTCTTCTACAGCGTCGCATTCTCTAGTGTTGTTGTTCTTCGCTAGAACACAGTTGCTCTCATGTGAGAACCCAGTTTCTGAAACTGTTTACAACTCTTAAAAAAACAAATTTTCTGTTCCAGTAAGGTGCAGTTAGACCTGTGCTATGGTCGTTGTTACGGTGAAACCTTTGCTACGATCGTTGTTACGGTGAAACCTTTGCTACGATCGTTGTTATTGTGAGACTTTTGCCATGGTCGTTGTTACGGTGAAACCTTTGCTACGATCGTTGTTACTGTGAGACTTTTGCTACGGGAACTATTGTTAAAACAACAACCCATTTTGAAACCGCGGAGAAAAAAGGTGTTAAGAAAAAAAAGCGAATCGTTTTCTGTTTTCATATTTAACCTCAACATCGAATCACGAGAGGTAAAAATTGGGAGAGAATCCTCGAGCACCTCCCGGAGGTTCTTCTCTTACAATTCTTCGAGTGATCCAGCATCGAAGTAATAAGCTCTTCGGGGGGGGTGGTCTGAGGACGCTGTCGACTCCGGCATCGAAGTACTTCGAGGCCTCTACTGAGACTCCGAAGAGAGCGCCGACAAGTCGCCATGGGTGAGTACCCTTCTACGACCCTCCTGTATGATGTTCTCAGACCCTCTAAAGTCGACCCATTTAATAATGCATAAATTTTCTACGTAAAAATCTTGATGTTTTGATGAATTTCTTGTGCATGATGTCAGGTGTAAGTTAAAACAGATGTCGTTACTTGTAGTACATTACCATTGTAAGACGGCTGTTCAAACAGGTGTACACAGGTGTACACAGGTGTACACAGGTGTACACAGGTGTACAATTAGTCATTCCTCCGACACTCTCGAAAAAAAATAGTTTTTATATGCACGTTTCTATATTTACGTTAATTGGCATCTCTTCGACCTGCCTTTTTGGTAAGATAAAAAAAAAATAATAAAAAACACACCATGCTTTCCGATAAAGGCTCCATATACCGCATTCGCATACAAAAACCGCTAAACCCGTATGGGCCACACATCACATACGGATTAAGGAGAAAAAAAAAGATATTTTCTCTGTATCGTCTAGAAATTATCTTAGAATTTTGATAACTCTTATTGATGCTCTCTCTCTCTCTCTCTCTTTCTCTCTCTCTCTCTCTCTCTCTCTCTCATCAGCGCGCTTCGCGAAGCTCTAAACCCGTGTGGGTTCTCTTTCTCGGCAAAACGGATTACAAAATCTACTCAAATCACCCAAAATCCCCTGGCAGATTTATTCCCTCGCCTACAAATCCACAATAAAAGCTTCCAAAAACATTATCAGATAATTCTAAAATTTCAACTCACTGAAGAAAACAAATCTGTTTGAACAGTTCGTCTGATACCGTCATTTTGAGGAAGTCAAAGTCAAAGTCAAAGAATAGGAAACAAAAATTTATATTAAAAAACTGTTTTTTAATCCTGGAAACAAAAACTCAGTAATGTACTAATATAATATATATATATATATATATATATATATATATATATATATATATATATATATATATATATATAATATATATATAAATATATATATATATATATATATATATATATATATATATATATATATATATATATAATATATATATATATAATATATATATATATATATATATATATATATATATATATATAATATATATATATATATATATATATATATATATATATATATATATATATATATATATATATATATATATATTATATATATATATTGCACTTACATAAAATCTATCTATACACATGTGTAGATACCAACTATTCATCTGTAAGTCATTATTGTATACATGTATAGATCCACATATACATTTGTATATATCAAGAAACATACCTGTATAGATTGAAGCTATACACTTGTATAAATCACAGTCATACACTAGTATAGATCACACATGTACAGCTATATAGGCCACAGCTATACATGTGTATAGATCCCAACTATACATTTATACAGACCATTATTACACAATTCCACAGTTGTATAGACCACAGCTATACACTTGTATAGTCCCCAACTATACACTTGTACAGATCATAATAATACAATTCCACAGTTGTATAGGCCACAGCTATACACGTGTATAGACCCCAGCTATACACCCCTGCATACAAACCCGGTGTATTTCTTTTTTTTCCCTCTCCGATTCTCTGGTTTCATGCCGCTGGGCTGTATGTCCTTCTTAACCTCAAACGCACTACGACGCGGTTTGGAGGGTAAGTCTACACACTTCAGCATGTTCAAAACATGTTCAAAAACGTGTTCAAAACGTGTTATTTTAAATCTTTCGTGTGTGTCTCTCTCTCTATTGGCTGTTTTTTTTCATAACTTCGCTTACACCTTTTTTTTATTTTTTTGGGATTTTTTTTTTTGACTTTCGTGTATTGTATTCTCTCCGATACATTTTTTTCCTTGTATATATGTATGTGAAAATGTTCAGCTGTGTTTATTTTATCCTTTTTTTCTGAGGCAGGCGATTTGATTTTGAGGAAAAATAAGCGGCCTATTTTTCCTGTTTTGATAAGAGGCCTAATTTCCCTGTTTTTATAAGAGGCCTAATTTCCCTGTTTTTATAAGAGGCCTACTTTATCTGTTTTGATAAAAAAGAGGCCTACTTTCTCTGTTTTCATAAAAAAAGAAGCCTACTTTGTTTTTTAAAAAAGAGGTCTACTTTGTTTTGATAAAAAAAAAAGGTCTACTTTGTTTTGATAAGAGGCCTACTTTGTTTTGATAAAAAGAGGCCTACTTTTTGATAAAAAAGAGGCCTACTTTTTGATAAAAAAGAGGTCTACTGTTTTAAAAAAGAGGCTTACTTTCTCTGTTTTGATAAAAAATGTAATCTGCTTTCCATTTTAATAACAGTGAACATGGTCCAACAGAAATATTATGCAGACTCGTGTTGATATGGTCCGGGACCACTGTGATGAGTTTCATGGTCCTGGACCACTGTTGAACTATGACCCTAAATGCTATTTCACCTAAAAGTCTATTTGTCCTGATCGATCTATCAGGTGGCTGACCAGGAAATACAGTTGATACAAGGAAATGTTCCTGAGGTGTATGTCAGTATATATACACTGAGAGATGTATGTCAGTGTATATACACTGAGAGGTGTATGTCAGTGTATATATACTGAGAGGTATATGTCAGTGTATATACACAAAGGTGTCAGTGTATATACACTGAGAGGTGTATGTCAGTGTATATATATACTGAGAGGTGTATGTCAGTGTATATATACTGAGAGGTGTATGTCAGTGTATATACACTGAGAGGTGTATGTCAGTGTGTATACACTAGGCGTATGTATCAGTGCATACACACTAAGGTGTGTATACACTCAAAGGTGCATGTCTCTCTGTATATACATGTTTCAGTGTGTATATATACTGAGAGATATCTATCAGTGTATACGATATACAATGAAAGTCTTATTTAATCCCCATTTTAGGTATTAAAATATTCTTGACGTGAAACGAACAGGTTACGTACAGGCTTAATGACCCTCGCATAGACGATAGGCTTTAAACCCCATTAACCAACCAGTTGATACTAAGTTTCACCAATTTACCCGACACTACAGGTATTTCAAAACCATTTATACACTACAGTAGATCGTAGTTCAACCTGAAAAAGGAGTTTTGTAATTAGTGGATACAGTAATAATGTAACATTAGGTTTGGTAAGGTTCATCAGGAAACAGTACGAGTGTTTCCTGACGCGGGTCTTTGATGATGACCCACAGCTGGAGCTTTTGGTCATCTGACCAGAGACAGTACTTATTGGAGTCAATTAAAAAAAAATCATAGAAATTAAGCTCGTTTTTTTTATACCTAAGGATTTCCTTAGTTTGCGTTTTATATTCCTGATTCAGAAAAAAAAATCATTGAAAAGTCAACTGTTTATTAAGTAACAAAGATCCTTACTCAGTTCTCCGATGACTATAATTTTTTTTTTCAATTGTAAATGTGAGAATTTAGGTTAGTTATAATTCCCTGTAAGGTGTATATATACTGCATTTATTCCAAGAGGATATATTGTGACGCATACAAAACCATGACTGGTATATGTCCAGGAAAGAATACAGTATTCCCCCCGTATCCGCGGGAAAACTACGTTCCAACACCTACCGTGGATACCCGAAACCGCGGATAGTAGCGAACCCTACAGTATCGTCGTTTTCTGTTTACATACATACCTATAAAGTTTAGTTGATAAATTGCACACAATAAGTCGAGGATTAACATTTCACTGATTGGAAGCTCATCACAGCTTCTCTTAGAGTATGAAGAACTGCCAGCATCACTACTTTCGAGATCTGGGGCCATTATTAAGCAAAATTAAGGGCTATTTTTGGGCCACAGTAAACCGTGGATAAGTAAAACGGCGGAAACCGAATCTACGGATACAAGGGTTGTACTGTAGTCACAATACCATCGGGCTGGGACAATTCTCCCAAAACCCTGCACCTTCGAAGACTCGTGGCGACGTTTCACCTGTGACTTGACAGTGGTCCAGGACGGACCGAAACGTCGAAAGTGCTGGTTTCTGGTGGAGACGTAGAGAGGAATTAGCCAGAAAAATGTAGAAGTGTTGATTCTCAATCTCACAGTTGCAGTTCCTCTTCGTCCTCTAGATCATCTATCGATCTATCGAATTGGTACAATTTGGGAATGTTTCAGGAAACGTTTCGCCAGCCATTGGCTTTTTCAGTCCAATACAAATAACGGAGAAGATGAGGAGTAGGTTGAGGTAATCAGTCCCTCAGCCTGCAGGTTGATGTGTTGAGTCCATCAAGATTGATGGACTGCACACAACTCCAGGCTCAGGGACTGATTACCTCAAACTCCTCCTCATCTTCCTCCGTTCTTCTATGTAATGGACTCGAGAAACCACTGGCTGGCGAAACATTTCCTCAATAAAGATTCCCAAATGTTGAAGATTGAGACACTTATACAACATATGGGAATCTTTATTAAGGAAACGTTTCGCCACACAGTGGCTTCATCAGTCCAATACAAAGCAGAAAGGTGTAAGGAGAGGAGGAGTTTTGAGGTAATCAGTCCCTCGGCCTGGAGTCGATGTGTTCAGTCCATCAATCTTGTAGAAAGTACAGCATGGAGCCGTAGAAGTGACTTATATACTGTAGTCGGGTGAGGCGAAGCAGGAGGAGTCATAGTGGTACCATCCACTAGTCGAAGTAGGTCTTCGTCCAAAGGTTGGACAAGTGTTGAAGACTTTCTTGTATCAAGATCCCAAGATGTTGCAGTGTCTGACAGATGTGATAAATGGTTTTGAAAACCGACAAGTTGCATAAGTGTCTGAATCTTCAACTCGTCAGTTTTCAAAACCATTTATCACATTCCCAAATGTTGCACAAATGTCTCATTTTTCAACTTGTCGGGTTTTTAAACCATTTAAATCCCATCAGGATCTCTAACGTTAGTAAGTTTATTCAGGTATAGGTATGCATAAGCTCAGTTATCATTCATAGTAACTGTGTGTAAATTGGGGTTATCCTAGGTAATTTACACATATTAATTAAACACATGTGCAATATCTGGGGTATCTTTATTGTAGACGTTTCGCCCTCCAGTGGCTTTATCAACAGAAAATCAAGGATATAATTGGAAGACAGAACTATATACACTTATATCCTTGAATTTGTATTGATAAAGTTACTGGAGGGCGAAACGTCTACAGTAAATATACACAGATGTTGCACATGTGTTTAATTCATCATATGTGTAAATTACCCAGGATAACCCCAAAAGAAAGTCAGACAAAGTGACTTATTTCTACTGGGGTCCTTGTTGTACCACTGTCCAGCATCTGCTGTCCATGAACACATTTCAATACATAACTGTCCGTTCATGACATACACATTCAGGGGATGGTATGAACATTTTGATAGATCACAGGAACACTGCGCAATACTGAACAATGGAAATAAGTTATTCTATCTGAATTTTTTGGGTCCTGGGGACCTTTCTCACTTACTAAGGATCGAAACGTTTCCAATGAAGTGTCATAGTGTTTGAATTTTGTCTTTCTCCAACAATCCGTCGGTATCACGTACCATTATTTCCAGGAATCCGTCGGTATCACGTACCATTATTTCCAGGAATCCGTCGGTATCACGTACCATTATTTCCAGGAATCCGTCGGTATCACGTACTATTATTTCCAGGAATCCGTCGGTATCACGTACCATTATTTCCAGGAATCCGTCGGTATCACGTACCATTATTTCCCAGTTGGGAAGCTGTATTTGCTGCCAAGTCAGTCCTGGATAGCAAGCTCTTCGACTAGCTGAGCGAAGTACAACTTGAGTCGAAGCAATAGAAATCCCTTCAACACTATGTTTATAAACACCATCGTAATTCGCTTAGCGATTTTATTTTTTTAATGCGTCTAGGCAAGTACACTGAGCGGATGTCTTCTTCAAATATTTAATCAATTTCTTATTCAATGCAGAGAGCTTGCAGGACTTGATCAACCTCGCGAACCTTCTCAAGAAACTGATCTTAGATTCGCCAGAGCATGAAAATGTAATGTCGACTCCAGGAAGAGTACAACCTTAATTCTTATTTGTTTTTCCTAAGGTTCCACATACACTTAATCCAAGGAAGTCTCCCATCAGTAACAATGCCAGAATTACCGACATAGTATTAGATAAATGGACACAGATGCATCTAATGTAGAATTTTGTGTCGCTGTGATGTTTGTTACTGCTCGACAAAGCTCCTGAAGAGCGAAACGTTGCCACAATAAAACATCATATTAGTTGCATCTGCGTCCATTTACCTAACAAGTCTCCCGTTGCTTTATTCGTTGAAACAAGAGAAAAGTCTTTCACAAGTCGTGGATACCGGTGGGTTGGCAGTACAAGGAATGTTTTGCATCACGAGCCGAGATTTCTGGGGACTGATCTCTTTCGGTTGCGTGAAATGCATAATGATTTTCGTATCAGCTTCCTCTCGTGAATTCCTTGAATTGTCGACAGGGGGTTCTGTAGTCTTGCTTCATCGCCACAGGAAACATAGTCCAAATCTGCTAGATTGCTACCGCACTCAGCTCACAAACCAAGATCCAGGGGTCGATCCCCGGTACAGGTGGAAACATTATAATGTGTATTTTTAAGGCAAGTGCTGTCCTTGTTCACCTATCACCAAAAAAAGTACCACTGTGTTAGTCGATTAATGTGGGTCGCATCCTGGGGGCAAAAACTGACCTAATTTGCCCGAAATGCTCTGTATAACAAGGGACTTTCTATACAGTATATCATTGATGTCAGCTACGCCTGTATACCTTGTACATATACTTGTAGAAAATAAAGATTATTATTACTGAACAATGCGGCTGTGTTTGATATGTCACAGAAGCTTCTTCTGTAGGACAGACTTGTTGTATATCTTGACTTCTGAGTTGTGCTGAACAGATGGTTCTCTGTGTTACCCTGTGACTTTCTTTTAGTGAGTTCTCCACAAAGGCATCAAGTACAATACTAACTTCCCATACTTTGAAAAAAATCCTTCAGAACTGATCTACTAAATGTGATACAGTGAAGGTTGACCTTCGCAAAGTCTCAGTGAATGTAGCTCACTGATCTCTCCAAAGCAAGACCACTTTTAATCCGCTCTACTGGACGGACTGGCTTTCCCTCTAGTAAATATCACACACACAATTCTTAATCTTTGTCTACTGCCTTCAATACCTTAGTGAAAAAAGAGTCATTTCGCAAGACAACGATGCCCTTAGTTAAGCCTTGTTAAGATTCAGTAATCATATATATTCATCAAGGTATTTACGGTCTCGCCAACAAGACCACTTCCAGTCCACGCTTCTGAATGCCAGTTGACTCAGTGGAATTTCCGATGTATCTAAATCCAGTCATCATAATGTGCAACTCGCCCAAAATAAGCAGCCATTAACCACTATAGACCAATATAGACCAAGGTCTGCAGTTATATTTTCCCCCTTTACCCCTTGAATCTCTCATGTTTTCACTGCCTTTTTTCCAATTGTTTTAGTGTAAAAACAGAAGTGTCAGTTGACGATGCAGGTAACAAAAGGAGATATGTAATAAATATGTGACATACGTCACACGTGATATGCGACAAATATGTGACAGATACGTCACACGGGAAAAATATGTGATAAATATGTGACAGATATGCGTGTTTCATGTTTGGTTTCATTTACCATAAAATTGTTTGCAGTTAATGAGCAGTTACTATAACCCATTTCTCACATCCTACCCTTATTCCATTATATATATATATATATATATATATATATATATATATATATATATATATATATATATATATGGGTTTATGAAGGACGAGGTGGATAGGGCAGCATCGAAATAGATGTTGCAAGTGTATGGAATATGTAGTAAGTTACTAAATGCTGTAAAGAGTTTTTATGAGGACAGTGAGGCTCTGGTTAAGGTGTGTAGGCCTTGTCTAAGGCCTACTTTTACTTCCCAGTAAAAGTAGGTCTTAGACAGGAATGTGTAATGTCACCATTGTTGTTTAGCATGTTTATAGATGGGGTTGTAAAAGAAGTAAATGCTAGGGTGTTGGGGAGAGGGGTGGGAGTAAATCATGGAGAATCAAATACAAAATGGGAGTTGACACAGTTACTTTTTGCTGATGATACTCTGCTTTTGGAAGATTCTAAAGAAAAAAACCCTCGATATTTAGATATTCCAGAAGGAAAACATTAAGTGATTCCATGAGATTTTTTCCTTATTTATTTCCTTGAGACTTTTACTATCAACTTCAGTACAACTTTTCAACGTTGGTTCAATGTTGCAAGAAGCGTCATGTTGCTATTCTAAAGAGAAGCTGCAAAATTTAGTGGACGAGTTTGGGAGGGTGTGTAAAGGTTAAAAGTTGAAAGTGAACATAGATAAGAGTAAGGTGGTGAGGGTATCAAACAAGTTAGATAAAGAAAAATTGGATATCACATTGGAGAGAGGGATTATGGAAGAAGTAAATGTTTTCAGATATTTGGGAGTTGACGTGTCAGCGGATGGGTTTATGAAGGACGAGGTTAACCAAAGAATTAATGAAGGAAAAAAGGTGAGTGGTGCGTTGAGGTATCTGTGGAGACAAAAAACGTTATCCATGGAGGCAAAGAAGGGAATGTACGAAAGTATAGTGGTACCAACACTCTTATATGGGTGTGAAGCATGGGTTGCAAATGCTGCAGCGAGGAGGCGGCTGGAGGCAGTGGAGATGTCCTGTTTAAGGGCAATGTGTGGTGTAAATATTATGAAGAGAATTCGGAGTGTGGAAATTAACAGGTGTGGAGTTACTAAAAGTATTATTCAGAGAGCTGATTAGAGGTTGTTGAGGTGGTTTGGTCATTTAGAGAGGATGGAACAAAATAGGATGACTTGGAGGCTGTATAAATCTGTAGTGGAGGGAAAGAGGGGTAGGGGTCGTCCTAGGAAAGTTGGAGGGAGGGGGTAAAAGAGGTTTTGTGTGCAAGGGGCTTGGACATGCAGCAGACATGTGTGAGCCTGTTAGATAGGAGTGAATGGAGACAAATGGTTTTTGGGACCTGACGAGCTGATGGAGTGTGAGCAGGGTAATATTTTGTGAAGGGATTCAGGGAGACCGGTTAGCAGGACTCGAGTCCCAGAGGTGGAAAGTACAATGCCTGCACTTTATAGGAGGGGCTTAGGATATTGGCTGTTTAGAGCGACATCTAAACTGTCGTATCCGAGCGCCTCTGCAAAGACAGTGATTATGTGTGAATGATGGTGAAAGTGTTTTTCATTTTTGGGTCACCCTGCCTCGGTGGCAGGGTGACCCAAGTCAGTTCCAGAGGTATCACCTCTGGAACTGACTGGGAATCCACAGCCTCAGAGAGGGAATAAGCGTACTTCAGTAAAAACTCGGGTTTCTTCCCTGACTTGAAGTATTTTTATCCCCTACCACCTCCTATATGCTATGTTTATGGACCTTATTTGAGAGCAAAATACATGAAATGCATGTCATCTCTGAGTATGCATGTCAGATACTTCTCCCATTTTGGTCTCTGGCAAATAGGAAGAGATGTTACTGATTTAATTACCCTTCGGCCAATCACCATTCACATAACACTGATGTTTCTCTTGGTCGTCAGCCAATGGGAAGGAGAATTACGTATTCAAATGACTTTGGACCAATCACACTTTGTGTTACATGATGGGTTTAGCAATATTTACCTTTGAGAGAGAGCGAGAGAAAGAGAGCGGGAGAGAAAGAGTGTGAGAAAACGTGAGAGACAAAAGTGAAAGAGAGGTGAGAGAGCGTGAGAGAGAGGGAGAGGGACAGAGAGAGAGAGAGAGAATATAGAGAGGGAGAGAGAGAGAATATAGAGAGGGAGAGAGAGAGAGAGAGAGAGAGAGAGAGAGAGGAGAGAGAGAGAAATAGAGAGGAGAAGAGAGAATATGAGAGGGAGAGAGAGAGAGAGAGAATATAGAGAGGAGAGAGAGAGAGGGGAGAGAGAATATAGAGAGAGAGAGAAGAGAGAGAGAGAGAGAGAGAGAAATGAGAGAGAGAGAGGAGAGAGAGAGAGAGAAGAGAGAGAGTATAGAGAGAGAGAGAATATGAGAGGAGAGAGAGAGAGATATAGAGGAGAGAGAGAGATATATATATATATATATATATATATATATATATATATATATTATATATTATATATATATATATATATATTATATATATATATGAGAGAGAGAGAGAGAGAGAGAGAGAGAGAGAGAGAGAGAGAGAGAGAGAGAGGGAGAGGGAGGGAGAGGGGGAGAGGAGACGAGAGGAAGAGAGAGGGTAATCACCTTCACCAATCAATTATTCAAAATCGATTATTTAAAATACCACAAAAAATGCGAAACATCGTAAAATAATATAAATTAAAAATAAATTCTGTTTGTACCCTACGTTTCGAAATTAAGTTAATTCTTGAGTTTCCGCCACGTAACTTTAAATGAATTTTTCCCTCGACCTGTTAAGAATTAATTGTGAGAGAGAAGGGAGAGAGAGAGAGAGAGAGAGAGAGAGAGAGAGAGAGAGAGAGAATAAGTGTGTGTATGTGTGTGTATTACGAATTATCAACCCAGTATTACGAATTATCAACCCAATATTAATTATAACCCATTACAAATTATCAACCCAATATTAATTATCAACCCAATATTACAAATTATCAACCCAATATTAATTATCAACCCAATATTACGAATTATCAACCCAATATTAATTATCAACCCAATATTACGAATTATCAATCCAATATTAATTATCAACCCAATATTACAAATTATCAACCCAATATTACGAATTATCAACCCAATATGGGAGCCAATGTAACATAACATAGCTTTACACACTGTTGTAAACAGACATGGCTCACATAACATACCGTTGATGTTACGAACAGAAACGGGCCACATAACACACTGTTAACGTTCTCTGTAAACAGAACAGGTCCCAAAAATTTATCCTTGTGGAAAACGCCACTACTAAAATTTCCGTATATACAGTAGTGTGCATATTGGGACAGTGATGAAAAAAAAAGATTTAATTGGAAAATTAATGTTCATTTGAAAAATACACGGCAATGATGGGTAATTGATTTAATAAGAGATATGGCTACCCTTTGTAAGCATTGCTACACACTTTGGTAGATTATTATTATAATCAAAGAAAGCGCTGAACCGACAAGGGTCATACAGCAACACACTTTGGTAGAGAATCGACCATTATTGAACACATTTTGGTAAGTTCTTCGTGGTGGCACCAGGTTCTAATAACAGCAGTTACCTTCTCTACAGCTGAACAGTCTTGTTTCGCGACCCCGTGTGCTTATTACCCACACTTTCTCAAGTGGGTTGAGGTCAGGAGAGTTTCCAGGCCATTTTAAAACACTCAGCCCACTCTTCGAATAATGTCAGCATTTTTCTGGAACTCCATGGGGAAGTGGAACAGAATTCTTCCTCCGTAAGCCATGCGTGTCGTAATAGGCGACTAAAATGCCGGGACCAAGGGGCTAGTGACCCCTTCTCCTGTATATATTCATAAATTTAAAAAAAAGAAACTTTCGTTTTTCTTTTCGGGCCACCCTGCCTCGGTGGGCCACCCTGCCTCGGTGGGCCACCCTGCCTCGGTGGGATACGGCCGGTTTGTTGAAAGAAAATTTTTCTGGAAGTGTGGCATGAAGCAAGATCCTGCTGGAAAAGGCCTTCTCCATCAGGAAAGTCTCTATCCACAATGGGAAGCAAACAAGTCGCCAGGATTGCTTTGTATTTGTCACTGTTCATTGTTCCCTCAACAATAACAAGCCGTCCAGGGCCTTTAGCAGTAAAACTACCCCAAAACATCTTAGGTGGATGTTTTGGTGCTTGTTGAATGTCTCCACTCCGAAGAGGTTCACCTTTGCTCCGTCTCACTACCACTGATCTATACCCCTGTACTTCAAAATGCGCTCATCTGAAAATATAACTTTTCTCTATTCATCTATCATCCATCCCTTATGATCGAGTGCCCACTGAAGCCGGTTCTTCTGCATAGCAGCAGTCAATAATTGTTTCTTTACTGGCTTTCCGGCAGTTCTGCCAACTTCAAGGAGCCTTCGTCGAACACTTGAAGAATCAACATTAACGCCAACTGAAGCCAAGTCTCTCTGTAAATCTTTGCTGGTTTTCTTGGGATCCTTCACACTATTTCTTATGATAACCTGGTCATCGTGAAGTGTTGTCTTGTGTTTTCTTCCACATCTTCCTCGACGCAGCGCTCCACAATCACCAGTGTCGTCAGCTCTCTTCAGAATCCAACCAACAGTTGACTTTGCTAGGCTTAAATTTTCGGCGATCTGTCTGATACTCAAATCATCATGTTTTCTAAGAGCTACAATACTTGCACACTTGTAACACCCATCATGAATTTCAGCAGTAATCATGAACTGAAGGGGAGAATTTAGCGAAACCACATTCACTCATGGAGCACACTTGCAGGAATAGCATTACAGAACAACAGCTGTTGTAGTACCAATGAGTCACTGGGTAACACCACACTTGGGTGGTTGCCAGACGTCGATAGCAAACTCTTACGAAAGGAATCCAAACTACATTAATTAAGCCGGAGAAAAAGACATGAGATAATAAAAAAATTATACTTTCCCAGTTAATTTGTACACTACTGTAAAATATACGTTTAAAAAATCTCCAGTCATAATTTTAATAATTGGAATGATTATAATTTACGCTGAAATAATAATAATAATACTTTTCTTTATGAGGTCAATAAGGAAACAGAGATTTATCCGTTTAGGACTTAATAAAATAAGAAAAGGAAATCGTCTTTATGTTCCCTGAGAAAATGGTCGAGAACTGCGTGTCCAGTCACTGGTCATCTGTTACGGGGTAAATTATACCTCAAATTTAGTCTCTATAACAGATTATATAGGTAGTATATGTAGACTGTCTTTCTCTCTCTTTCTCACTAAGCTCATCAGAACTGCTGTCTGTCAGCCGTCAGCCCTGAGGTAGTCAGCTCAGTCCACCAACATATCACAAAATATTACCTCAATATTTTCCTCTGCCTCCCGACTACTGTAATACCTTCACAAGAATATTCCCTCTCAGAAATATTTGCTTTAATAATAATAATAATAATGTAAAGAGATGTATCCCTCAGTGTGTTTATAATATAATATATATATATATATATATATATATATATATATATATATATATATATATATATATATATATATATATATAGTGAATATCTCGGTGTATATTGCATTACATATTACAGTGCCTATAAACTCAAAGATGTACCTTTAAGTGTATATATACTGAAGTGACGTTATCTCTCACTGTATATACCCCGACAGAGGTGTCTTTCAGGGTATGTATACTGAGAGTTTGTGTAGTATAAACGGTTGTTAGGGATCAGGTCATTGCCATCTTAACGTCTGGGATAAGTTTCCGTTTGGGGTGTCAAGGCGGGTACTCCTGAGGCGGGTACTCCTGAGGCGGGTACTCCTGAGGATAACACAGAATACCAGGAGAGTATCCCAGTGGACATCAAGCAAGGATATCAGAGAGGGGTCTAATGGTCATCATGATTCATGTTTTCTGATAAATGTAGTAGTAGTAGTAGTACCAGTAATAATAAAATAAAACAGGAGTACAAATAGTAATAGTATATTTTAAAACACAAGCTGAGGCTTAAAACACACTTAAAACGAGAGATTAAACACACTTTTCGTGTGGACAGGAAGTGTTTTGTTGTGGGGAAGGAGAGAGAGAGAAAGAGAGAGAGAGAGAGAGAGAGAGAGAGAGAGAGAGAGAGAGAGAGAGAGAGAGAGAGAGAGAGAGGGAGGAGAGAGAATTAAAATATCTTAATCTCACAAGTCATTAATGGTGGCCTTTAAATCACTGTAACATCAAGATAGTTCATGCTTACCCACCTAGGAGAAACACCAAGGACTACAGTGATGTACAAGACTAAGTGTATCGTCTATTACTCATAAAAGTGCAATGCACACTTGTCGATGCTCTGTAATAACCCTCACGGACACACAGACTCACAGACCAACTTACATCTTCCGTGTTTCTGTCTCTAGAATGATCCATACACAGAGTATCCTGGATGAAAACCTCTTCCCGCAGACCTTCTGTAAAATGGATCCCCACCCAAACAAGAAAATAAAAGCACATGTTTTTTCTTTTTTTTACGAGGCTCAGTTGTGGTGCAAAGAGGCCAGGAAGTACAAAAGCCATTCCGGCGCTCAGCCTGAAGACCACTTGCTGCTGCAAGTGGGTCGACTCAAGCAGTTGACCTGGAAAACTCTTGCTGCCGGAGGGACAAAAGCTTCCAGAGTCGGCCAGTCTGGAGAATACTCCCTGCTGGAAGAAGAAGCTTCACCGGATAGCCTCGAGACTACTTGCTGCTGGAAGTGCTTAGTTTCAAGCAGTAAACCTGGACAGGTCTTGCTGGAAGCACAGCAGTTTCCTCTAGCGACCAGCCCCAAGAACACTAGATGCTGGAAGTGCTTTCGTTCTGCAGTAAACCTGGATAGTTCTTGCTGGAAGCATGGCAGCTCCCTCTAGTGACCAGTCTCAAGAACTTTGGATGCTGGAAATGCTTTCGTTCAAGCAGTAAACCTGGACAGTTTTTGCTGGAAGTACAACGGATCTTCCAGCGACTAAGTTCGATAGCACTGACTGCTGACAACGAAAATTACATTCCAGAGGCCTGAAGAATACTACCTGCTGGAAGTTGGTCTACTCAATCCAGTTAGCCAAGAAAATTTACACTGCTGGGAATAGGAAATCCCTTCCTGCGGCTAGGTTAGGATCACCTTTCCCTTAAAATTCTGAAGTGAGTCGGGCTGAAGGAAGTGGTCTGGAAAAAATTCTTGGTGATGGAAGTGACCTTGTTCCAGAGGATGGCTGTCCTGGATGTCATTTGGTGGTTTAGGAGAGCTGTTTCGGGAAGAAGATGGGTTTTTTAAGAGCTGACAAACATTTTATTTTCCTTCCTTGACTTTCCAGTAAAGTTCTTGCATAGAAGGATGATACTTGAAACGCATTTCCTAACGCCCTTCTTTATGTATTAAGTTGAGATGCCTCACACAACCTTTCCAGTGTTGATGTTTACACTTCATGATGAGTTGAAATTACACACAGATGGCTGCCTCGTAAGCTGTTTTTGTGGAGTAAATAGATGTGTCCAAGGCTACAAGTTTGTTCCTGGTTGAACACTGTTGGAAACAGTGTATTACAGTGACTGACCTTTAGAAGCAGTGTTTTTCAGTAAGAAACTGAGACTTACAAGAACACGAAACATGCTGACCTACTCACAGAAGCGAGACACAGGAACATATTGACCTTCTTGAGAAAGTGAGAGATTTACAGCGATAAGGAATTTGTACTCTTCCAGAAAATGAAGACTTCAAGACGCACAAACCTACATTCCAACCTCAGCGACCATCTTACGGGAACAGAGTACTAGTCCTCCTCCAGAACACGAAATTTCCAGGACTCGGAAACCTGAAGTTCTATTCCAGGAAGTGAGAGACTTAAAAGGACAAGGAACTAGCGGTCCTCTTCCAGGAAGTAAAAAGCCTTGGGGAAGCAGTCTTAAGTAACTACGTTCCTGGAGAATTGTGAGGTTCATTGACCGTGAAATCCGAGATGAATTATTCCGGACACCGCTGGAACGACTCGACTTACACACTAATCCTGAGTCATAGCACCGGCCAAGTTGACTTAAGAGGGAAGAACGATGTCAATGTCTTAATTTTAAATCAACATGAAAATATGTAAACGCAGAAGCTGTCAATACGAGTCCGCTACAACAAATAATTAATAATCCCTTGGCTGAATTTGTATATTATTATTATTACTGCAATAATAACCAAGGGCTAAACTAACAAGGGTCATGAAGTAGAATAAAGGTAACAATACTGTGGATTCTACACTTCCCAGTTAGTCCAAATACTGAGCATCGAAATTATTCAGCGTTTCTATCTATTCTGAACCGTCATGAAACCGCGATTATCTTCATAATAGACTAAGATGGACCGAAACGTCTCGTTTTTATCTTCAGTGTGAGAGTTGCCTGAGATGCCTGGATACTAAGACCGCTGTGAGAATGATAAACACTCATATATTTCTACGTCTTACTCACTATCTACATGACCTTATTGTCTACCTGACCTCACTGTCTACCTGACCTCACTGTCTACCTGACCTCACTGTCTACCTGACCTCACTGTCTACCTGACCTCACTGCCTACCTGACCTCACGGCCTACCTGACCTCACGGCCCACCTGACCTCACGGCCCACCTGACCTCACGGCCCACCTGACCTCACGGCCCACCTGACCTCACGGCCCACCTGACCTCACGGCCCACCTGACCTCACGGCCCACCTGACCTCACGGCCCACCTGACCTCACGGCCCACCTGACCTCACGGCCCACCTGACCTCACGGCCCACCTGACCTCACGGCCCACCTGACCTCACGGCCCACCTGACCTCACGGCCCACCTGACCTCACGGCCCACCTGACCTCACTGCCTACCTGACCTCACTGCCTACCTGACCTCACTGCCTACCTGACCTCACTGCCTACCTGACCTCACTGCCTACCTGACCCCACTGCCTACCTGACCTCACTGCCTACCTGACCTCACTGCCTACCTGACCTCACTGCCTACCTGACCTCACTGCCTACCTGACCCCACTGCCTACCTGACCTCACTGCCTACCTGACCTCACTGCCTACCTGACCTCACTGCCTACCTGACCTCACTGCCTACCTGACCTCACTGCCTACCTGACCTCACTGCCTACCTGACCTCACTGCCTACCTGACCTCACTGCCTACCTGACCTCACTGCCTACCTGACCTCACGCCTACCTGACCTCACTGCCACCTGACCTCACTGCCCACCTGACCTCACGCCCACCTGACCTCACGGCCCACCTGACCTCACGGCCCACCTGACCTCACGGCCCACCTGACCTCACGGCCCACCTGACCTCACGGCCCACCTGACCTCACGGCCCACCTGACCTCACGGCCCACCTGACCTCACGGCCCACCTGACCTCACTGCCTACCTGACCTCACTGCCTACCTGACCTCACTGTCTACCAGACCTCACTGCCTACCTGACCCCACTGCCTACCTGACCTCACTGCCTACCTGACCCCACTGCCTACCTGACCCACTGCCTACCTGACCTCACTGCCTACCTGACCTCACTGCCTACCTGACCTCACTGCCTACCTGACCCCACTGCCTACCTGACCTCACTGCCTACCTGACCTCACTGCCTACCTGACCTCACTGCCACCTGACCTCACTGCCTACCTGACCTCACTGCCTCACTGCCTACCTGACCCCACTGCCTACCTGACCCCACTGCCTACCTGACCCACTGCCTACCTGACCTCACTGCCTACCTGACCTCACTGCCTACCTGACCTCACTGCCTACCTGACCTCACTGCCTACCTGACCTCACTGCCTACCTGACCTCACTGCCTACCTGACCTCACTGCCTACCTGACCTCACTGCCTACCTGACCTCAGTGCCTACCTGACCTCACTACCTACCTCTCATCTCACATACGTCATTCTTCATGTCACTGCGTCACCTCACTCTCCGCCAAAACCGTCATATTAATCTGCATGTTAGAAGTGATCAAGGTCCCAGGGTCGAAACGTTTTCCAATAAATATATATACTAGTGTTTGCTCATGTGTCTTCCTAAATCAAGGTTTATACCAGACTGACGAAATTGTTATGACACGATGGCAACAAATCAGGGTACGGGTGGGGATTGAACTCGCGGTGAGCGAGTAGAAAAACTTCAGGCTAGAATGTAAGTCACTTATCTGCGCTATCAGGAATGTTTCTGGGTCGGTCAAGCACAAAATATGAAAAGGAATTGTATAGCAAAAGGCTGTTCATTGCTTGTGAGTCTAGTATGGGTGAGTCAGTTGTCACTTCTGGTTGCAGAGGGTCGAGTCATGGCTCCTGGCCCCGCCAGGTGGGTTAGGTAAAAGGACACGTGCAACTAGTGCTACATTTTATATTGTGGTAACGTTTCGCACTGTAGGATCTTTGTCAAGCCGTTGCTGACTGTTAGAAGAGCGAAACGTTGCCACGTTTCGTAATTCTACAAACATTATTACGTGTGTGGGTTAATCAAGACCCTTGGCTTAGTGTATCTCACCCTTCTTGACTCACTCTTGGCTTAGTGTATCTCACCCTTCTTGACTCACCCTTCTTGACTCACCCTTGGCTTAGTGTATATCACCCTTCCTGACTCACCCTTGGCTTAGTGTATCTCACCCTTGGTTTAGTGTAACTCACCCTTCCTGACTCACCCTTGTCTTGCTTCACTCCACGCACATGACGTGTGTGCGTGTCAATTACGGTCATAGAAATGCTTACCTGATGTACACACTGAACACAATGCATGTAGTGTATAACTAACCATGGCAATGATGTACATCTCCCTGGCTTGTACGTGCTATACCATGGCAACGTACAGCCATTCAGGTGATGCACGTGAAAATACCATGGCAACGTACAGCCATTCAGGTGTACGTGGAATACCATGTCAACACTCACCCAAGCAGATGCTGTACGCATATAAAGGCGCCTTCAGTCTCATCACCTTTGTATTCCTTTCCACCAAGGTAGACATGGACATAAATCCCAGGACTCGGAAGCTCTTCACTGACCTTCGTCCGTGATGTAAACAATATGTTCTGCGGTGTACGTCTCACGTCCAGCCAAGATTGCGGGGGCGCTGACCCCCGGAACACCCTCCAGGTCTTCTGTTTACGTCTCGCAAATTCTTGCTGGTAGCTACTGAGTGGTGTCATGCTCTCATCACAACCGCTGACAGTAGTTGATGACAGCCGTGTGTCGCTTCTTCAGCGATACATAAATTATGCTGCATGTATCCCCAGGAGAGTGCGAAGTAGTTTTAGAGGATAGTAGTAGTAGCAGCAGCAACAGAAGCAGCGGCAGAAACAGTAGGGAGTGGGGAAGGGGGCACTCTGCCACACCATCTTGAAAAAATGAGTGAACTACGTAACAGTGGTGATACGAAAATGAATTTCAGGTAAGTCAAGGTAACGACAACTGGCAGGAAATATGGTGACTTCTATTCCACCTTCATTTATCCTTAGACAGTTGATGTTCAGGCAGTTTGTAATCATATCTTCATCTAAAACAAAGATATTGACAAACAAAGATATTGACAAACAAAAGACATTCCCCACCCATCTGTGTGCAGGGTGAAAATATCAGCTAATTAAATCTTACAGATGTAGATGTACCCTTCAGTAAATACACCATACCACAACTAAATAAGAAATGTAATGATAGGTTAAATGCTCTCAAAGCTGTTGCTGGCTACAACACCAACTATGGTGCTAATGTGAGAATCGTGTGAATAATGTACAAAGCCTTTGTTAGGTCCTTAATTGATTATGCTGACCCTTGGAGTTAATGCAAAATGAAGCTCTCAGAATTATTTTTGGCTGTCCCAAATCTACCAAGGTTTTTAATATGAGAAAGGAACTTGGTATTTCTAGTATCAGTGCTAGGATTATTGAGATTAACACTGTACTTGGTATTAGAATGTTCAGAGATGAACCAGACACTGTCACTATGAATCTTATTAATGTCTAGAAGTAAATACTCATAGATCTTAATGGGTTGTGAAAACATGCAATTATATCATGTTTTACAACTTGCATGAACTGTATCTCTGTAGACAACAAGAATATTTTACCCCTCCATGGAAGATGTGTTCATTTAATATCACATAGCTGCAAGTCCCTCTCAAGAAGCTTATTACTAGTAATACCTTCCTTAAATCACCATCAACTACTCAAGAAATTTCTGGTTTAATTGACAGTAATAATATATCGCAAATTATATAAACTGATGGATCTAAGCAGGAGTCTACTGGCAGGGCTTTATATGCTCTTCTTGACACCTCCCTAGTTAACAACAATAACAACTTTGTTGAGTTAGACATAAGAATTAACAACTGGGCGTCTACACTGCAAACTGAATTGTTTGTCATCCTAATGGTACTAAGGTTAACTTGTGACAATGAGCTTGACTCTATAATTATTGCTGACTCTGTGTCATCACATAATAACTAACATGCTCATTGGAGAAGCCAGATATAGATACTAAAAAATCCGGGAAAAAGGAATTAATGTACAATTGTTATGGATCCATCACACATTGGATTACTCCTTCATGATAAAGTTGATATGTTAGCCAAGAAGAGTACCCAGAAGGATAATGCAGAATATAACTTTATATATCTGTGTCTAGCATTAGGAATAATATTATGAGAGAAGTAAATAATGAAACTGAGTGTTATAGGAATGCAGTTAGAAGCCTAAGATTTATAACTCACTATGATAACATGAACGTTGATATAAATCCAGATGTACTCCAGTAAACATTTTGGGACCTAGTTCCTAGGTCTTTTATGTATCCATATACTCTTACGCTACCGTCCACAGGATGGATATGGTGTGCACAATAAACTAGCCACTTCGGTGGCAAATTCTAATCAGACAGTCTCGTAGCACATTCATGTGTCCTCACACCTTCTGAGGACACTGCTTGCACACTGTGGGTGTTCCCATTGTGTAACTATCACACAGAATAGTGCAGCAGCACACTGCTGATGTATTCAATTCTAGGGAAAAAACCCTATCCCATCCTTTTTTTTCCCCCTCTCTTTTCCCTACTCTTTCCCCTCCTCCAATACTGTTTTTGAATTGACTTGACGAGTATCCAAGATCTGAACTGACCTGACCATCAGGTGTTGGTCAGGTCAGTTCAGATCATGGCGTCAGTGTTGGCGTATGTCATGGCGGTGAGAGTCTGTGTTACTACAGACACAGACACAGAAAAACAGCTTCGCTATATACTCAAGACACACCAAGATGCTTAAAATATTCCCAGCGTCCCTTCCCTATTTTTCTTGCTGTTTGGGGATAAAAAGACTGGAAATTGAAATAGAGGGAAAATATGTGTATTATCCTCCCTGTGTGTGTGTGTGTGTACTTAAAGTAGTTGTACTCACCTAGTTGTGGTTGCAGGGGTCGAGTCACAGCTCCTGGCCCCGCTTCTTCACTGGCCGCTACTCGGTCACTCTACCCGCTCCATGAGCTTTATCATACCTCTCCTTAAAGCTATTTATGGATCCTGCCTCCACTACATCACTTCCCAGACTATTCCACTTCCTGACAACTCTGTGACTGAAGAAATACTTCCTAACATCCCTGTGGTTCATCTGAGTCATCAACTTCCAACTGTAACCCCTTGTTGCTGTGTCCCATCTCTGGAACATTGTGTGTGTGTGTGTGTGTGTGTGTGTGTGTGTGTGTGTGTTCACCTATAAGTGCTCTCCTGTGTGTAGTTGCAGGGGTCGAGGATCAGCTCCTGGCCCAGCTTAACTTGCCATCTCTCAGTTTGCCAGATTCACTTCCTCATAGCTTCGTGGGGATCTATCGTACCTGTTCCTAAAACTATGCATGGAGTCTGTCTCTAACACTTCATGGTCTAAATAATTCCACTTCTTCACTAAACTGAGACTGAACAAATACTTCCTGACATCCCTGTGGCTTATCTCTCTCTCTCTCTCTCTCTAGCTGTGCCCCTGAATACCCGTTTCCCGCCTCTCAACAAGCCTAACACTATCTACACTGGGTATAATTATTGATGAAACGTTTCGCCTACACAGTAGGCTTCTTCAGTCACATACAGAGGCAGCGATGGTAATGAAATAAAGATGATGGAATGAGTCCCCTCAGCCTGGAGAAGAGTTCATATTGTTCCAGACCATGGAGCTGAACTCTTCTCCAGGCTGAGGGACTGACCACCTTGTTCCAGACCATGGTGCTGAACTCTTCTCCAGGCTGAGGGACTGACCACCTTGTTCCAGACCATGGTGCTGAACTCTTCTCCAGGCTGAGGGACTGACCACCTTGTTCCAGACCATGGAGCTGAACTCTTCTCCAGGCTGAGGCACTGACCACCTTGTTCCAGACCATGGTGCTGAACTCTTCTCCAGGCTGAGGGACTGACCACCTTGTTCCAGACCATGGTGCTGAACTCTTCTCCAGGCTGAGGGACTGACCACCTTGTTCCAGACCATGGTGCTGAACTCTTCTCCAGGCTGGGGACTGACCCCTTGTTCCAGACCATGGAGCTGAACTCTTCTCAGACTGAGGGACTGACCACCTTGTTCCAGACCCTGGGCTGAACTCTTCTCCAGGCTGAGGGACTGACCACCTTGTTCCAGACCATGGGCTGAACTCTTCTCCAGACTGAGGGACTGACCACCTTGTTCCAGACCCTGGTGCTGAACTCTTCTCCAGGCTGAGGGACTGACCACCTTGTTCCAGACCCTGGTGCTGAACTCTTCTCCAGGCTGAGGGACTGACCACCTCAAATACTTTTTCTCCAAGGTTGATGGACTGATTACATCATCTTTACTTCATTACTACTGCTGCCTCTGTACATTTCCCAGTAAGGTAAAAAAAAAAAATCCTCAGAAAGACTACTGAGGGAGGGGGGGGGGGTTTCGCTGCGCCTGCGCGCGAAGGTTTTTACCAAAAATATTTGGCCCGCAGTGCGCATGCTCTGGCCTGGTGACGTCACCAACCTCTTACCAATAATAACAGCGATAACAACAATAACAGCCTCTCAACTCTTCCAGATCGAAAAACAACAAGATTACCAAGAAAACTTCCTTGTAAACCACACACTGGCCGGTGTCACACACACACACACACACTCACACTCACACTCACGCACGCACGCACGCCCACTATCTCAGATTTATATTCAATTTACACAAGTGTTCAGACAATTTAAAGTAGGATCCAGTGTCGTTGTTCTGAGACTTTTATTAGGCTCCAGTGCTCCTCTCACCTCTGCTCGCAGGCTCGACCTCCAGACTCCTAATTGGGTGCGGACGTTCTTAAAATGTTGCTATTAAAGGAAGTTAACGTGCTGGTGTGTACTTACCTATATGTGGTTGCAGGGGTCGATTCACAGTTCCTGGCCCAGCCTCTTCACTGGTCGCTACTAGGTCCACTCTCTCCCTGCTCCATGAGCTCTATCATACCTCTTCTTAAAGCTATGCATGGATCCTGCCTCTACTACATCACTCTCCAGATTGTTCCACTTCCTAAAAACTCTATGGCTGAAGAAATACTTCGTAACATCCCTGTGACTCATCATCTGAGTTTTCAACTTCCAGTTGTGACCCCTTGTTGCTGTGTCACATCTCTGAAACATTCTGTACCTATCCACCTTGTCAACTCCTCTAAGTATTCTATATGTTGTTATCATCATGTTTCCCCTATCCCTCCTGTCCTCCAGTGTCGTCAGGTTGAGTTCCCTTAACCTCTCCTCGTAGGACATACCCCTTAGCTCCGGGACTAGTCTTGTTGCAAACCTTTGCGCATTTTCTAATTTCTTGACTTGCTTGACCATGTGTGGGTTCGATACTGGTGCTGCTTACTCCAATATGGGCCTGACGTACACGGTGTTCAGCTTCGTGAACGACTCCTTACTTAGATGTCGATATGCTATTTCATGTTTGCCCATATGCTGCAGCAGTTATTTGGTCGATGTGCGCCTCAGGAGATGTGCTCGGTATTATACTCACCCCAAGATCCTTTTGCAGGTCCTTTACTGTCGTGTTTCCTCTGACTTGGCTGTAAAGCAGTTTTGGTTCAGACTTGGCCTTAACTGCTATGCCATTCTCAAAATATTAACACATTCTCTCTCCTTACTATAGCACATTCGCTTCAGGTTTATCTTCTCACTACTCTGGTTCTTCTCTTTCTGCAGTCTTTCCATGATTTTACACTTTCCTCTTCTGCCTCTCTGTATCCCTTTCTTATTTCTACATCTCCTTGGTCTGACGTTATCTGTTTTCGTGCGTCTTCCATCTAGCTACACCATCATCACATCCTCTGACATCCCTTTCAAATCTCTATCCAACTTGACAACATTCAGGACTTATCTCAAAGTTGCCTTTTCTAGTCTGGTTTCTCACGCTCTCCGCCTGCCCTTTCTACGTTCACCTCGACAATGTACCCCAAGTTCCACCTTGTATGATCACCTGTGTGTAGGCTTTCCTATTTGTGGTTACAGGGGTCGATTCGCTGCTCTTGGCCCCGCCTCTTCGCTACTAGGTCCACTCCCTACTCCAAGGGCTTTATCGTATCTCTTCTTAAAGCTATGTACGGTTCCTGCCTCCACTCAATCACTCTCCAGAGTGATTGAGTGTGTGTGTACTCACCTAATTGTGGTTGCAGGGGTCGACACTCAGCTCCTGGCCCCGCCTCTTCGCTGTCCGCTACTGGGTCTCTGCTCTCCCTGCCCCATGAGCTTTATCATACCTCGTCTTAAAACTGTGTATGGTTCCTGCCTCCACTATATCTTTCTCAAGACTATTCCACTTCCTGACTACTCTGTGGCTGAAGAAATGCTTCCTAACATCCCTTTGACTCATCTGAGTCTTCAGCTTCCAGTTGTGCCCCCTTGTTTCTGTGTTCCCTCTCTGGAACATCCTGTCACTGTCTACCTTGTCGATTCCCCGCAGTATTTTGTATGTCGTTATCATGTCTCCTCTGACTCTGTGTGTGTGTGTGTGTGTGTGTGTGTACTCACCTAGTTGTGGTTGCAGGGGTCGAGACATAGCTCCTGGCCCCGCCTCTTCACTGGCCGCTACTGGGTCACTCTCCCTGCGCCATGAGCTTTATCATACCTCTTCTTAAAGCTGTGTATGGAACCTGCCTCCACTACATCGCTTCCCAAGCTATTCCACTTCCCGACTACTCTGTGACTGAAGAAATACTTCCTAACATCCATGTGATTCATCTGAGTCTTCAACTTCCAACTGTGTCCCCTTGTTGCTGTGTCCCATCTTTGGAACATTCTGTCTCTGTCAACCTTGTCTATTCCTCTCAGTATTTTATATGTCGTTATCATGTCCCCCCTATCTCTCCTGTCCTCCAGTGTCGTCAGGTCGATTTCCCTTAACCTCTCCTCGTAGGACATACCCCTTAGCTCCGGGACTAGTCTTGTTGCAAACCTTTGCACTTTCTCTAGCTTCTTTACGTGCTTGGATAAATGTGGGTTCCAAACTGGTGCTGCATACTCCAGTATGGGCCTAACGTACACAGTGTACAGGGTCCTGAACGATTCTTTATTAAGATGTCGGAATGCTGTTCTTAGGTTTGCTAGGCGCCCATATGCTGCAGCAGTTATTTGGTTGATGTGCGCCTCAGGAGATGTGCCTGGTGTTATACTCACCCCAAGATCTTTTTCCTTGATTGAGGTTTGTAGTCTCTGGCCCCCTAGACTGTACTCCGCCTGCGGTCTTATTTGCCCTTCCCCAATCTTCATGACTTTGCACTTGGTTGGGTTGAACTCCAGGGGCCAATTGCTGGACCAGGCTTGCAGCCTGTCCAGATCCCTTTGTAGTTCTGCCTGGTCCTCTTCCGATTGAATTCTTCTCATCAACTTCACATCATCTGCAAACAGGGACACTTCGGAGTCTATTCCTTCCGTCATGTCGTTCACAAACACCAGAAACAGCACCGGTCCTAGGACTGACCCCTGTGGAACCCCACTCGTCACCGGCGCCCACTCTGACACCTCGCCACGGACCATGACTCGCTGCTGTCTTCCTGACAGGTATTCCCTGATCCATTGTAGTGCCTTCCCTGTTATCCCTGCCTGTTCCTCCAGCTTCTGCACTAATCTCTTGTGTGGGACTGTGTCAAACGCCTTCTTACAGTCCAAGAATATGCAATCTACCCACCCTCTCTCTTGTCTTACTGCTGTCACCCTGTCATAGAACTCCAGTAGGTTTGTGACACAGGATTTCCGTCCCTGAAACCGTGTTGGCCGTCGTTAATAAGCTCATTCCTTTCTAGGTGCTCCACCACTCTTCTCCTGATAATCTTCTCCATGACCTTGCATACTATACATGTCAGTGACACTGGTCTGTAGTTTAGTGCTACGTTTCTGTCTCCTTTTTTAAAAATTGGAACTACATTTGCTGTCTTCCATACCTCTGGTAGTTGCCCTGTTTCGATAGACGTGTTGAAGATTGTTGTTAGGGGTACACATAGTTCCTCTGCTCCCTCTCTCAGGACCCATGGAGAAATGTTGTCCGGCCCCATCGCCTTTGAGGTATCTAGCTCGCTTAGTAGCCTCTTCACTTCCTCCTCAGTTGTGTGTATCGTGTCCAGCACCTGATGGTGTACCCTACCTCTCCTCCTTTCTGGAGGCCCTTCTATTTCCTCTGTGAACACCTCTTTGAATCTCGTGTTGAGCTCCTCACACACTTCGTGGTCATTTCTTGTGACCTCCCCTCCTACCTTCCTCAGCCTGATCACCTGGTCCTTTACTGTTGTGTTTGTGTGTTTACTTTCTCTTTCTCTACGATGTCAAAACGAGAGAGAAAAGTTATCGTACAGGAGAATCTCCCCCCTCTCTCTCTTTCTCCCTCTCTCTCTCTGAGGGAGAGAGAGAGAGAGAGAGAGAGAGAGAGAGAGAGAGAGAGAGAGAGATCCCTCTCACGCCTAGTAATCCACCTACTTTAAGATCTTCAAGAATTAGTGATTTTTCCCCTTTTATTTTGCATGTTGGAGAGAGGCGCGCAGGAGCAACCACAACTACCACCCACCATCATTAACCACAACTACCACCATCAACCACTAGTACACCACCACCACTATTATCTACCAAGTACACTAACCACCACCACCAACCACCAAGTACACCAACCACCACTACCACCATCAACCACTAAGTACACCAACACCACTACCACCATCAACCACAAAGTACACCACCACCACCACCATCAGCCACCACCACCACCATCAGCCGCCACTACCACCATCAACCACTAAGTACACCACCACCATCAACCACCACCACCACCATCAACCACCACCACCACCACTACTAAAGAAGAGAGTATCACCCACCATGAATGGTGGTAGTAACAACCTGCAATACCTGGCTGGTAGTGCATTCCCCAATAAATTTCGCAGTTTTCTTAAGAGTCTAAGAGCGTTTATAGAGCCCACTAGTGTGGCCCACGGGTGTGGCCCACTGGTGTGACCCACGGGTGTGAACCACGGGTGTGGCCCACTGGTGTGGTCTACTGGTGTGGCCCACGGGCGTGGCTCACTGGTGTGGCCCATGGGTGGGGCCCACTGGTGTGGCCCACGGGTGTGGCAGATGTCAATTTCTAAACGAAAATAATACAAATTTGAAGACCCTTTTAAAAAAATAAAAAAAATGCCATGGAACCTCGTCAAGACCAATCATAAAGACCCAAGAAGACCAAGGCTTAATCCAGGAAGAAGAAGGAGGACGAACCTGTAAGCCGGAAGGTCAGGAGACGGATTTCCTGACGAACAAAACACCATCGCATATGCATACTCCGGACCGTCGGTTCGACCCCCTCCCCCAGTGAAAACGAAATAAATTTTTTGACGTGACAAAAGCCGCTGGAGTGTCTTTAGTGAATAAATGCATTAAATAAAAGTGTCTCTGGGGATAAAAGCTATCAGTCATGTTTTTTTCAGCTGATAGCAATAGTATATCTAATAATAACTGTCTCTGGGGATAACAATAGCTATAGTAATTTTTTGAGCTGCTAACAATACTATATCAAATAAAAACAATGTCTCTGGGGATAACAAAAGCTATAAGTCATGTTTTAAGAGCAGATAACATGAATATTGTTCTTTATAGCATCACAACAAAAGACTTAACAGGTACACTGTGACAGAAGAGTCATGACTTGACCTGAACACACAGGTACACTGTGACAGAAGAGTCATGACCTGACCTCAACACACAGGTACACTGACAGAACAGTCATGACCTGACCTCAACACACAGGTACACTGACAGAACAGAGTCATGACCTGACCTCAACACACAGCTACACGCAACCTCCATTAACTCATCACCGATCAAATTAAGCTAGACTCACACGCACGAAAAACTCTCCTCTCTCTCTCTCTCTCTCTCTCTCTCTCTCTCTCTAGACTGACTCCAAGGTCACACGCCGCTGCTGTCTTGATGGCTAGGAAAAGAAAATTCTTAGCCCCAAGAAGAAAGTTTAAGACTCTCCCCCCAGAAGTTATTTTCTTCTCTTCCAAACTATGGTTGCTTGTGAGAGACAAGTAACACAAGTCAGAAGAGTCAAACACCTTTCTTACCAACCAACTGCGACTCCACGACATTTAGACGGGGGTAAACGAGAAATGGCAAGGGCTGGGTGGACTGCACGTTCCTGCACTGTAAGGCGACATTTAACACTGAACCACAGCACAAATTACAGGAGAAGATAGGGTGGGTAGGGGTAACTGGAGGAGTCCCACAGCTATCAGTACTGGCATCAGTTCCATATATAAGTAAACCTAATACTAAAAAAAGTAAAATTTTGGTCGCAAATTCAAAATTATGAATATTACGGAATTTTAAAAAAGACCGGTGACGGAATACGGACAGCGAGGGACAGAGGCTGAAGACCTCGAAGAAATGTTCTCTGACGGAACTATAACTGGAATATCAGTATATTATATATATATATATATATATATATATATATATATATATATATATATATATATATATATTTATAATCCTACCGAATAGGTAAAACTGGTCAGTTAGCAAGAACTCATTTAAAATTAAGTCCTTTCTAAAATTTTCTCTTATACGTTTAAAGATATATTTTTTTCATTTATGTTAATGTAAAAATTAATAATTTTGTACCAAAAGAACCTTAGAAAACTTACCTAACCTTATTATAACAGGCGCAATTTAATTTAGCCTAATCCAACTAAATATATTTTAGATAAGTTTACAATAATTTAATAATAAACAAACAATGAAATATTTTTTTCGTTAGGTTCAAAATGATTTTCTCGAAATTATTGCATCCACAAATTTTCGATTGCCTTATTCGGCAAGAAGAGCGTTGCTATTTAATTTTCATGATAAGAGGCTAAATCCTAATGCAACATTGGCACTTGTAGGCGACTCCAGGCACTGTGGCACCATTCCTATTCTATAAGGGTGTGGGAATGTTGCCGTTACTGCTGCACCTTAGTTTCCGTTTCCATCATGGTGGCACCATGGGTGCTACACAGCACCCAGTGGGGCCTGGAATGGTGCCATGACGGTGGCACCATTCTTACCACGTCCAGCGTGTTTCCATATACGTTTTCCGTTTCCCGTGGCTCAGCTGGTAGCGCAAACACCTCACACCACCACCATTACTACTACCATTACCACCACCATCCTTACCACCACTACCACCACCACCATTACTACCACCATTACTACCACTACCACCATTACTACCACTACCATTACTATCACCATTACCACCACTACCATTACTACCACAATTACCACCACCACCATTACTACCACCATTACCACCACTACCATTACTACCACCATTACCACCACCATTACTACTACCATTACCACTACCACCACCACCACCCTTACCACCATTACCACCACTACCACCATTACCACCACCACCCTTACTACCACCATTACCATTACTACCACCACCACCACCCTTACCACCATTACCACCACTACCACCATTACCACTACCACCATTACTACCACCATTACCATTACTAACACCACCATTGCCACCACCACCATTACTACCACCATTGCCACCACCATTACTACCACCATTGCCACCACCACCACCATTACTACTATCAATAAGAAAAGTGTTATACCGAAAAAAAGATTTTTCAAGATACTGGGAATCGTTCCCGAAGTCTCTGGCACTCAGTGCCACCATTACCGCCATAGTGGCACCCTTCCTGCCATAGTGGCGCCCTTACTGCCATAGTGGCACCCTTCCTGCCATAGTGGCACCCTGATAGTGGCACCTTTCTTGCCATAGTGGCACCCTTCCTTCTATAGTGGCACTATTTCTATCATGACACCACTCTTACCATAGTGGCACCATTTTTGCCACAGTGGCACCATTCCTGCCATAGTGGCACAATTTTTGCTATAACACTATTACTGCTATAATAGCTTCATTCCTGCTATAGTGACACTATTCGTGCCATGCCACCCTTTCTGCCATTCCCATTACTCTTCTCGTCATGGATAAACTATTCCCATCATTCCTCTCGCCATGGCGGCACTACTCCCATCACTTCTCGCCATAATGGCACTATTACCATTCTTCTAGCCAAGGTGGCACCATTCGCATCTTTCGATAAGGTGGCACCATTCTTATCTCCATTCCCGCCTTAGTCGCATTATTCCTGTCGCTACTCCAGTTCCAGTACGATTCCCATCACCATGGGATTATTCTGATGCTTCGGGATGGCACCATTCCCGTCACAATGGCAACATTCCCATCACAATTGCATCATTCCTGTCACAATGGCGGTTCTTGGCACTACGGCACCAGTCCCAACGTAAATGCACCATTCCAGTTATGGAGACGGCATTATTTCCATCGTAATGGCACCAATCCAGTTATGGAGCTGGCATTATTTCTATAATGGCATCATTTCAGTTATAAAATGGCACCATTCCAGTTATGAAGGTGGCACCATTCCAGTTATGAAGGTGGCACCATTTCCCCTCAACGGCAAAATTCCAGTCATAGAGGTGGCACAATTCCAGCCATCACGGCACTCTTCCAATCATGGTACCATTCCAGTCATGGAGGCACCCGTTTCCTTCATGGTGGCACCATTCCAGTTATGGAGATGGCACCATTCCCAGGCAGTTAAGAGGCACCAGGAATGTTTGATCGTCTCTTTTGATTTACCCTAAACATTTCCTAAAACTTTGTCCATTCTTCGTGATTTTCTAGTTGATGGTAACTACCATGATGGTGGCAGTCTTCCCTGCCTTTATTACTCTTTCTACTCTTTCTCCTCTTATTCTTCTTTCTACCCTACTTTTTTTCTCCTCTACCTCATTTTTCTCTTCTTCCTCTTCCTCTATTTCCTCTTTCTTCTCTTATTCCTCTCTCTATCCTCTTTTTTTCTTTTACTACTCTTTTCCACTTTCCCTAATCTTTTTCCTCTTTCTCTTCCTCTCTATCCTTTTTTTTCTCTTATTCTCTTCATCTTTCTCCTTTTCTTTCTCTTCCTCTTTTCCCTCTTCTTATTCTCATCTTTCTCTGTCACCTTCAAAGTCATTTATAGAATAATAAGTTATAAACATGAATACAAAATGGTGGTCACCACCCAGGTTGGTGTGGTCACCACCCAGGTTGGTGTGGTCACCACCCAGGTTGGTGTGGTCACCACCCAGGCTTGGTGTGGCCACCACCCAGCTTGGTGTGGTCACCACCCAGCTTGGTGTGGTCACCACCCAGCTTGGTGTGGTCACCACCCAGCTTGGTGTGGTCACCACCCAGCTTGGTGTGGTCACCACCCAGCTTGGTGTGGTCACCACCCAGCTTGGTGTGGTCACCACCCAGGTTGGTGTGGTCACCAAGAACCTTCTCAGAGGTACCTGAGCGTGGTTCCTTAAGACATCTGCTGTCCATGTTCACCTAGCAGTAAGTAGGTACCCGGGGGTTAGTCGACTGGCATGGGTCGCATCCTGGGGACAAAGTTGACCTAATATGCCCGAAATGCTCTGCATAACAAGGGGCTTTCTATATAATATGTCGTTGATGTCAGCTATGGTCTGTATAAGTTGAACCATGTACTTGTAGATATAAAGATTATTATTATTATTATTACTACTTAGCAAAGTCTGGTACCAGTCACCAGACATCAGTCACCAGACATCAGTCACCAGACATCAGTCACTATTACAAATAAAGAAGTATTTGTAACAAACGACTGTTTGGGATACTAAGTAAAATATCGTATTTCAGATTTTTATTATATTAAATATATATTATTAATATAAAAGCATATAATCTGAATAAAAACATAATCTAATAATCTGTGTAAAAACCTATTTACACAAAATCACAGTACAAGATAAAAGTCACAAGTAAAATAGAGTATTCGGTGTAGTGTCAAGTCGCTGCCATCTTCTAGTGTCACGCAGGACACTACCACACCTTGTCATGATACTTCTTTGTCTTATGGCACGCCTTCTCACGGGGTCCCCTGACACCCGTTCTCTGTGTCACATGACACGCCCCCGGTGTCACCCGACACGCCTTCTCTTCTGTGTCACACGACACCCTTCTCTCTGTGCCCATAAGACACCTTCCTTGCATCATGAACCCATCTCTAATAAAACCTTTTCACCGCGTTATGACACCCATCAAATACACGACTCAACCTGTGTCGTGCCACCGTCACAAACTCTGACTGACTACACCACTAAATACCTGACACCACATAGTGTCACACAAGACACCACCTGTTACCAGTGTCACACAAGACACCACCTGTTACCAGTGTCACACAAGACACCACCTGTTACCAGTGTCACACAAGACACCACCTGTTACCAGTGTCACACAAGACACCACCTGTTACCAGTGTCACACAAGACACCACCTGTTACCAGTGTCACACAAGACACCACCTGTTACCAGTGTCACACAAGACACCACCTGTTACCAGTGTCACACAAGACACCACCTGTTACCAGTGTCACACAAGACACCACCTGTTACCAGTGTCACACAAGACACCACCTGTTACCAGTGTCACACAAGACACCACCTGTTACCAGTGTCACACAAGACACCACCTGTTACCAGTGTCACACAAGACACCACCTGTTACCAGTGTCACACAAGACACCACCTGTTACCAGTGTCACACAAGACACCACCTGTTACCAGTGTCACACAAGACACCACCTGTTACCAGTGTCACACAAGACACCACCTGTTACCAGTGTCACACAAGACACCACCTGTTACCAGTGTCACACAAGACACCACCTGTTACCAGTGTCACACAAGACACCACCTGTACCAGTGTCACACAAAACACCTGTTACAGTGTCACACAAGACACCACCTGTTACCAGTGTCACACAAGACACCACCTGTTACCAGTGTCACACAAGACACCACCTGTTACCAGTGTCACACACTTTCAGGTACATAAGTTCAGGTACAACAGTCCATTTTCAGGTACATAGTCTCAGGAACACAGTCGGTACGGTGAATAAGCCAGTAGATAGTCTAAGGCCGTCACCAGCACGAAGAGTCAATCTCCAGGTCTGTCTGTTGAACACTCCCAGGTGTATCAGGGAGCTAGTGAACTCTCCAGTGTTGTATAGGGGAGAGTCTCGCTGACACTCCAGCAGTGTATATGGGAGAGTCTCGTACACTCCCTAGGTGTATCAGGGAGCTGGTGAACTCTCCAGTGTTGTATATGGGAGAGTCTCGTTAGCACTGTAGACCTGTCACCAGCACCACACTGCGAAAGTCTACAACTCTCAAGCAGGTCTGCCTGGCGAACTCCAGTAGTGTATCAGTAAGCTGGTGGACTCTCCAGTGTTGACTAGGGGAGAGTCTCGATGACACTGTCAGTCAAGCCGGCCCGGCAGTCAAACATCAGGTCTGATGACGTAACCCCTTGACTGCCGGCCGGTGAGGTAATTACCTAACTACCATTGTTAGATACGGGGCCGTAACAGTCACCAGACATCAGTCACCAGACATCAGTCACCAGACATCAGTCACCAGACATCAGTCACCAGACATCAGTCACCAGACACCAGACATCAGTCACCAGACATCAGTCACCAGACAGGAGTCACCAGACAGGAGTCACTAGACAGCAGTCACCTGTCACCAGACAGCAGTCACCTGTCACCAGACAGCAGTCACCAGTCACCAGACAGCAGTCACCAGTCACCAGACAGCAGTCACCAGTCACCAGACAGCAGTCACCAGTCACCAGACAGCAGTCACCAGTCACCAGACAGCAGTCACCAGACATCAGTCACCAGTCACCAGACAGCAGTCACCAGACAGCAGTCACCAGTCACCAGACAGCAGTCACCAGTCACCAGACAGTCACCAGTCACCAGACAGCAGTCACCAGACACAGTCACCAGACAGCAGTCACCAGACCAGCACCAGTCACCAGTCACCAGTCACCAGACAGCAGTCACCAGTCATCAGTCACCAGACAGCAGTCACCAGACAGCAGTCACCAGACAGCAGTCACCAGACAGCAGTCACCAGACAGCAGTCACCAGACAGCAGTCACCAGACAGCAGTCACCAGACAGCAGTCACCAGACAGCAGTCACCAGACAGCAGTCACCAGACAGCAGTCACCAGACAGCAGTCACCAGTCACCAGACAGCAGTCACCAGACAGCAGTCACCAGACCAGCACAGTCACCAGACACAGTCACCAGACAGCAGTCACCAGTCACCAGACAGCAGTCACCAGTCACCAGACAGCAGTCACCAGACATCAGTCACCAGTCACCAGACAGCAGTCACCAGACAGCAGTCACCAGACAGCAGTCACCAGACAGCAGTCACCAGACAGCAGTCACCAGACAGCAGTCACCAGACAGCAGTCACCAGACAGCAGTCACCAGACAGCAGTCACCAGACAGCAGTCACCAGACAGCAGTCACCAGACAGCAGTCACCAGACAGCAGTCACCAGACAGCAGTCACCAGACAGCAGTCACCAGTCACCAGTCACCAGACAGCAGTCACCAGACAGCAGTCACCAGACAGCAGTCAGCAGTCACCAGTCACCAGACAGCAGTCACCAGACAGCAGTCACCAGACAGCAGTCACCAGTCACCAGACAGCAGTCACCAGACAGCAGTCACCAGACAGCAGTCACCAGACAGCAGTCACCAGACAGCAGTCACCAGACAGCAGTCACCAGACAGCAGTCACCAGACAGCAGTCACCAGTCAGCAGTCACCAGACAGCAGTCACCAGACAGCAGTCACCAGTCAGCAGTCACCAGACAGGAGTCACCAGACAGGAGTCACTAGACAGCAGTCACCTGTCACCAGACAGCAGTCACCAGACAGCAGTCACCAGACAGGAGTCACCAGACAGCAGTCAGCAGTCACCAGACAGCAGTCACCAGACAGCAGTCACCATACAGCAGTCACCAGACAGCAGTCACCAGTACTGGTCCTCTGCTATCTTTCTCATATACTCCCATGTAATTGTCTTTTCTTCCTCCTCTTTCTTCTCTTCTTTCCCTTTCTCTTCCTCCTCTTTCTCTTCATCCTAATCTTTTTCTTCTTTCTCCTCTTCCACTTTCTCTTCTTCCTCCATTATCTTAATCTTTCTCCTATTCTTCCTCTTTCCCCTCTTCCTCCGCCTCTTTATTCGATCCTCTTCCTTCACCTTTGTTTACGATCCTTCCAGCTTTCGTGTTCTCCATTTTACTCATCTTTCCCATCTATCATCTTCCTTCTTTTACTTTATTTAGGCTCTTTCTTGCCTTTTTCCCTCTTCTCGTCATACTCTATATATATTATATATATGTCGGATGCAAACCTACATTTGCAGTGAGACTGTCAGAGGTTCCCACAAGGCATCACAGTTAGCAGTCTCTGCATTCCTGTCTCTGGTATATTCTCAGGCTCCTCTACCAGACCAGTTCCCACTAACAGCTACCAACAGTCATTCTGAAATAGCTGGAGAGGGGAGAATATAGCCTTAACAAAGCTTGTGTGCTGGGTAAGGGAAGAGCTTGCTTTCTGGCAGTGAGAGCCAATCATGCTGGGGATTTTCCATTGGCCATCACAAATTCCTCTCTTGGCTCACGCCTCGACCCGTTGATCATTTGTATTGGTGTTGCACTGAGCTTTGAGGCCCCCATCCTCCCTGAACACAAGGGTATCTGCAGCAGTGCATCGGTAAACCGATTTGGGTCCCATCGTCTTGTTTACTAAAGATCTGCGGGAAAAATTGCATGTATGATGAGGGTAACATCAAGAGGAGCCTTTCAGCAGTTGGATGCCTAGCAATAAGAAAGCCGCCCCAACTATGCAGATCCGATGGCAGCTTACAGTTTCGAGAGGGAATTACCTTGTAAACCTGGACAGATTGTAAACAGGTGGTGGTAGTGTGCATCTCCATCATGAATGATGGAGATGCTGTCAGTAATACATATACTTGTGTAGTATGTATACATATGTATATATACTACACAAGAATATCACTTACTGACAATGGAGTTGCCAGCTTCAGAGATTTACAGAAGTCTAGAAAGTACAGTGAACTTGTTCATCCTTACATGTTTGTTCCACAGTTCCAGAGACCCTCGACTCATGGTACAAGATCACATTCATGTTCCTTAAGCAATTAGGCAAAAAAAAAAAACTTATCAGGGCAACTAAGGATCCCAGAGCATCTAATTCTCTGTTCCAGCGTCTCTGTGTTGTAGTTCAAAGGGGTAACGCCTATTGCATCCTGGGGACGCGTCCCAGCACTGAAGAGAAGGATGAAATTTTGAATATTTAGGATTTTAGATACTCACCAAAGTGTCATGTATCACCTAAACTTCAGTATTTTATATCTATCTATCTCCTCTCTACAAGGTATCGATAATTAATAGTGTGCAGACAGTGGGCAGAAGTGGACACACATGGGCACACACTGGGCACACAGTGGGCAGACCTGATATAATCAATAACCTTTCCTTCAGACCACTGACTGACGCAGGCACTGAGAACCTCACGCTCAGACTCCTGACAGGAATCTTCAGACCATAAGAGACCTCATAGACTCCTTCACAGGATACTACCTCAACCAGCATCCTGCGAGGTAGATAAAGGTAGAGGTAGAGAGGAAGGAGATGGAAGAGAGAGAGAGAGAGAGAGAGATAGAAAGAGTGAGAGAGAAAGAGAGAGAGAGAGAGAGACGCAGGTAGGTAGGGAGGCTATAGATGTAAGAGGGGGAATGTGTAAATGCATGGAATGAAGGGAGAAGATGGAAGGGAGAAATGGCAGATGGAATGGGCGATGAAAGGGAGAAGTAGGTACTGGACTAACTAGCACAAGACAACATTCCAGCAGGTACTGGAGTTACTAACACTCCAGTAGCAGGTACTGGAGTTACTAACACATGTTACCCAGGTTGCGACCCACAACACTGGGTTAACACACAGGTACATCTGGGGGAATGGGAAGGGGGGTTGGTAGGGGCAGCAGGGCTGTAGGGAAACTTTCCCATATGTTTCTCCCTGCCAGGGAATCGATGAAGAGTGAAGGAGTGGATGGGAGGGAGAGGGAGGGAGGATAAGAGAAACTCGTATGACATAGGAGACAGGGAGTGTGACCTCTTCTCCCTGGGGTTCACATGGAGTGTGACCTCCCAGGGGTCAGTGTGACCTGGGGTCACATGCAATGTGACCTCCACGGGGTCACTGTTACCTGGAGTCACATGCAATGTGACCTCCATGGGGTCAGTGTGACCTGGGGTCACATGCAGCGTGACCTCCCTGGGGTAACATGGGTTGTAACCTCCCTGGGGTCACATGAAGTGTGACCCCCGGGGAGTTCACATGAACTCAAGGATCAAATTCCAGACTCTAGTTTGAGCCTCCTAATGTAATGAGAATTCTTGTTGGTAATGGTGGTAGTAATGGTGGTGGTAATGGTGGTAGTATTGGTGGTGGTAGTGTTTTTATATATATATATATATATATATATATATATATATATATATATATATATATATATATATATATATATATATATATATATATATATATATATATAATTATATAATTATATGTTACGAAATATAAATCTTCAAAGATTCCCAGTATATTTTACGAAGTATATCACTCGGAGTATGTTCCGGAAGTATACCGCTTTTATTTTCTGCTTGAGAAACTACAAAATACATCTTTACAGACATTTCTTCAGAAGAAATTAACTCATTTTTAAACCAATCTGGAAAAAAATATATCTTGAAATATATTTCGGGAAACAGAGTTAAAGTATATCCTGGAGCATACACTGTTACATATATCCCTCTAACACATTGCAGTACATCGTGAGATATACCCAGTAAAATATATCTCCCAACATATACGCAATCAGCATAGATCCTGGTGTCTCGTGGAATATACCCAGGAGGATACATATCTTCTCGTATATCCCCGGACACATCTGGGGAAATATATCCCTGGGAAAGGGTGGAGTATATCTGGTGGGATATACAAGGGTGTGGTAACAGTGGGGCTGACGAGAGACTGTGTGCTGCTGACACTTTGAAATTCACCAAGCCATGGCTTTGTGGCTTAATATTGTGGGGACGTGAGGGAGTGGAGCAGGGAGAGGGAGGGAGTGGAGGGAGAGAGAGAGAGAGAGAGAGAGAGAGAGAGAGAGAGAGAGAGAGAGAGAGAGAGAGAGAGAGAGAGAACCCTCACATAACCACAACATCATTCAAAATTTACACAATATAACCACAAACACAATATGCCCTAAAAAGCAAATTTATAATTTATAAAAAAAACAATAAAAAACATACGATCCGGAAGAATTTCTAAAGTAGAGAGAGAAAAAAAGAGAAAAATGCAGGAGAGAGAAGGCAGGGTGAACTGCACATTCCTTGGCTGTAAGGCGGCATTTAACACTGTACCACATTATTAGATTTTGCCACCGAAGTGACTAGTTTGTTGCGCATCTCATATCCATCCTGTGGATGGTAGCGCAAGAGCATATGGATACACAAAAGGCCTAGGAACTAGGCCCCAAAAAGGTTCACAGGAATACATCTGAATTTATACCTACAGTTCACTTATCTGTTACAAGCAAATTTAGGAAATTTGCTTAATATATCCGGCATCTTATTACTAGAGGCGAAGGCTGGAATAAGAGAGAAGGCAGAGCAAAGATGGCAATACCTGGGAATGCAGTGTTGGTTAGAAAGATATCAGGGAGGGCAGAGATGACAGGAGGGGTCCCACAATTATCAGTACTGGCACCTGTTCTACCTGGAGGGGTGTTCCGGGGGGGTCAACGCCCCTGCGGCCCAGTCCATGACCAAGCCTCCCGGTGGATCAGGACTTGATCAACCAGGCTGTTACGGCTGGCCGCACGTAGTCCAACGTACGAACCACAGCCCGGATGATCGGTCACTGACTTTAGGTATCTGTCCAGCTCCCTCTTGAAGGCAGCCAGGAGTCTAGTGGTAATTCCACTAATGCCTGTTAAGAGGCTGTTTAACAGTCTTGGTCCCCGGACACTTCTTGTGTGGCATTCCTGATAATTGTAAACCACGGAAGAAACACCTATTTTTTCCTTGATTACAGATGATAAATTAATGAGGAGAATAAACAACCCGAAGAAGACATGGAAGGACTACAAGAAGACTTCGTCAGACTACAACGTTGGTCAGACATATTGCTACTAGAAATCAGTCCCAGCAAGTACAAAACTATACTTATTGAAGGTGGAGAAAAGACTGATGACGGAGTACAGCTTGAACAACGGTTATTTACTACAACCACAGCACCTAACACGTCCCTGGGGTGAAGGTGAGTGTCAACATAACAGTGTCTGCAACATACACAAACCTTGCAGACTTGAAGAAGGCTTGTAGGAACCTCAAATGAAATAATTCAAGGTATCCTAGAGTACGCAGTGTCTGCTTGTAGCCCTCTCCTGGTCCACGAGGCTAGGAGGGCGTAAATCCAACAGGCGCCAAAAGCCAGGGCCAGGAACTGAGACTCAACTCCTGCAATCTCAAATAAGTGAGTTCACTACATTGGCCAGGCCTGCTCTAGAGTACGCAGACCCTGCTTGGAGCCCACACCTACTTAAGCAAATAAACTATAAAATGTCTCTTAATTTGCAACAAAATTCGTCCCGGAGCTGAACCAGAAGAGACATGATGATAACATACAAGATACCTAGAGGTCTGATATGACAGACAGGAAAATTAGGACAAGGATGGGAAATCAGGAGCACAGCATAAAGATGAGAAATCAGGAGCACAACAGGACAAAGATGGGAAATCAGACGAGGTTGAGAGAGAGAGATGTAAGGAACAGCTTCAGCCTCAGGGAAGGTGGTGGCAGCCAACACAATACACAGTTTTAAAGATAGGCATGACAGGGGCCCTTCCCAGGAGGCGGAGGAACGTGTGAATCCAGTGAGGTGAAGGCTGGAGGCGGCGAATCGACACCCCCGCAACCACAAGTAGGAAACTACACACCAGTTTTCCTTCACTAAAGCATAAATGAAGATGTTAATGGCGAGACCTACTCCCTCGACAGCTTGCTTAGGCAATGACCTAAGTTGGGCAAAGTTTGGCGAAGTTTAGCGAAGTTTGGAGGGTCAACTGTTGGTCTCGTAGTTACACACACACACACACACACACACACACACACACACCAGTATGGAACCCCCACACTTGGTCAAACACGTCAAGAAATTAGAGAAAGTGCAAAAGTTTGTAACAAGACTAGTCCCGGATCTATGGGGGTTAAGAAGGTGGTAAGGGAATTCAACCTGAGGACTCGGGAGGACAGGAGGGATAGAAGGGACATGATGATAACAGAGGAATTGACAAGGTGGACAGGGCCAAGATGTTTCAGAGATGGGACACAACATCAAGGGATCACAAAAACTCAGACGAGTCATAGGGATGTTAGCAAGTACTTCTTCAGCCTTAGAGTTGTAAGGAAGTGGAATAGTCTGGTGAGTGATGTAGTAGATGCAGGATCCATGATAAAGCTCATGGAACAGGGAGAGAATGGACTTAGTAGCGGACAGTGAAGAGGCGGGGTCAGCAACTGTGACTCGACCCCTGCAACCACATATAGTTGAGTACATATAGGTGAATGCGCGCGCGCCACACACACACACACACACACACACACACACGTCAGGAGGACAACAGTCAAGGACCAGGTGATCAGGCTGAGGAAGGAAGGAGAGGAGCTCACAGGAAACGACCAGGAAGTATGCGAGGAGCTCAGCTCAAAATTTAGGGAGGTACTCACAGTGGAGACAGAGAGGTTTCCAGCAAACCAGGGAGTAGGGTGCACCAGCAAGTGCTGGACACTGCACACAACTGAGGAGGTGAAGAAACTGCTAGATGAATTAGATACCTCAAAGGCGGTGGGACCAGATAACATCTCTCCTTAGGTCCTGAGAGAGGGAGCAGTGTGTGTCACTTACAATAATCTTCAATAAATCTGTTGAAACAGGACAGCTGCCCGAGATGTGGAAGACAGCAAATGTAGTCCCGATTTTTAAGACAGGAGACAGACAAGCTGCACTAAACTACATACCAGTGTCGCTGACATATATAGTGTGCAGAGTTATGGAGAAGATTATCAGGAGAAAAGTAGTGGAGATCCCTAGAAAGGACTGGGCTCATACATGACAATACCACGGGTTCAGGGAAGAGAAATTCTGCATCACAAACCTACTGGAGCTCTACGATAAGGTAACAGAAGACAGATAGGAGAGAGAAAGGGATGGGTAAACTGCATCCTCTTGCACTGTAAGGAGGCTTTCGAAACGGTACCACACAGTAAACGGGTTGAAAGGCTAGAGGAGCAGGCAGGAATTGCAGGGAAAGTACTACAGTGGATCAGAAAAGACTGACAGGAACGTGACAAGGTGTCAGAGTGCGTGCATTTGTCGAGTGGGGTTTCACAAGGGTCAGTCCTAGGTCCGGTGCTATTTCTAGTACATGTGAATGACATGACAGAAGGGATAGTTTCAGAGGTATCCCTGTTTGCAGACGATGTGAAGCTAACGAGAAAAATACAAGTGGATGAGGACCAGGTAAGCTTACTAGAAGATCTGGACAGACTGCAAGCCTGGTCAGACAAATGGATCCTAGAGTTTAATCCCAGGAAATGCAAAGTCATGAAGCTGGGGAAGGACAAAGAAGACCACAGATGGAGTACAGCCTAGTAGGTCAAAGGCTGCAAAAATCACTCAAGGAAAAGGATCTTGGGGTGAGCATCATACCCAGCACATCTCCTGAGGAAAACATCAATCAAATAACTGTTGCAGCATACGGGCGCCTGGCAAACCTAAGAATAGCGTTTCGACATCTAAATAAGGAGCCATTCAAGACACTGTACACCGTGTACGTCAGGCCCATACTGGAGTATGCAGCACCAGTATGGAACCCACATGTGGTCAAACACATCAAGAAGTTAGAGAAATTGCAAAGGTTTGCAACAAGACTAGTCCCGGAAGCTAAGGGATTTGTCCTATGAGTTGAGGTTAAGGGAAATCAACCTACGACACTAGAGGACAGGAAAGATTGGGATGACATGATAACTACATATACTGAGATGAATTGGCAGTGGATAGGGACAATCTTTCAGAGATGGGACACAACAAGGGATAACTGGAAGTTGAAAACTCAAATGAATCACAGGGATGTTAGGAAATATTTCTTCAGTCATAGAGTTGTCAGGAAGTGGAACAATCTGTAGATTGATGTAGTGGAGGCGGGATTCAAACATAGCTTTAAGAAGAGGTATGATAAATCTCATGGAGCAGGGAGAGAATGGACCTAGTAGCGACCAGTGAAGAGGCGGGGTCAGGAGTTATGAATCGACTCCCCTAAAATCACAACTAGGCGAGTACGTACACACACACACACACACTTACGAATGCTGTGATCTCCATCAACATCCTTCATATCTCGCCTCTCTGAGCCCTGAAGATTATTTTATGAATTTGTGATGAACATCACAGCCAGAGAGATGAATTATTCATGACCCCAGACCTATCCTCCATCCAGCATCCAGGGATGTTATATTCATGACTCCAGACCTCCTATCCTCCATCCAGCATCCAGGAATGTTATATTCATGATCCCAGACCTCCTATCCTCCATCCAGCATCCAGGAATGTTATATTCACGACTCCAGACCTCTTACCCTCCATCCAGCATCCAGGGATGTTATATTCATGACCCCAGACCTCCTACCCTCCATCCAGGAATGTTATATTCATGATCCCAGACCTCCTATCCTCCATCCAGCATCCAGGGATGTTATATTCATGACTCCAGACCTCCTACCCTCTATCCAGCATCCAGGGATGTTATATTCATGACTCCAGACCTCCTACCCTCCATCCAGCATCCAGGGATGTTATATTCACGACTCCAGACCTCCTACCCTCCATCCAGCATCCAGGGATGTTATATTCACGACTCCAGACCTCCTACCCTCCATCCAGCCTCCAGGGATGTTATATTCACGACTTCAGACCTCCTACCCTCCATCCAGCCTCCAGGGATGTTATATTCACGACTCCAGACCTCCTACCCTCCATCCAGCCTCCAGGGATAGAATCATTATTGCTGTCCAGCTCTATAATGACGACGTTTAATAAGATTTGTGTATTGAGAATTTTGTATATAGAGATCTTTATGTATAGTGACCTTTGTGTACAGTGACCTTTGTGTTTAGTGACATTGTATAGACCTATACACTTCTGTGTATGGATAACTCTGTACTGACACTTCTTTGTATAGACGCCTCTGTGTATAGACATATTTGCATATAGGCACCTTTATGCGTATGAACCTTTGTGTGACATTTGTGTATATAGACCTTTGTGCACAGTAACATTTGTGCATAGGGACCTTTGTGTATAGTAACCCATGAGTATAGATACCTTTGTATATATAAACCTTTCTGTACAGGTACCTTTTGTATAGATGTCTGTGTGTATAATGACCTTTGAGTGTAGATACCTTTGTGTATAAGGACCTTTGTATGGAAGGAACAAGATGTGAAGTTGACAAAACAAAGTCATAATCTAGCTTGTACCTGTGTAGCAAGAAGCAAAGGTCCGCCAAAACGAAACTTGTAAAAAAACACATTTGTAAACACAAACAGAAACATAAACGGTGCGTTTGTATCACAACAGGTAACAGAAACCCGTTTCTGTTGTTGCCGTTCTTCCTGTTGTTGCTACTGGTGTTGTTCCTGTTGCTGTTGACCCTGTTGTTGCTGTTGCTGCTGCTGTTGCTGTTGTAAAGACAGGATTTAAGTAACAACTGAGGTGTTGTCTGTTGACACTGGAGGAAAGTGGAGGTGATTGAGTGAAGGTCGTCCACAGGTCGCCCACAGGTCGCCCACAGGTCGTCCACAGGTCTTGTATTATTTTAATAAAAAATCTGGTTCCCATTATTCACTATCCTCCCATATTTTTGTATGTCTTTAAGGCGAGAATTATTGGTTTTGGCAGGTAAATAACAGCCTTAGTGTCAACACCAGAAGATTTGTGAGGCTCCACCACCACCACTACTACTATTGCTACCACTACTATCACCACCACTTCTACTATTACTACCACTACTATCACCACCACCACTACTATTACTACCACTACTATCACCACCACCACTTCTACTATTACTACCATTAGTATCACCACCACCACTACTATTACTACTCCTATCACCACCACCACTATTACTACCACTATCACCACTACTGTTACTACTACTATCACCACTATTACTACCACTATCACCACTACTGTTACTACCATTATCACCACCACTACTATTACTACCACTACTATCACCACCACTATTAGTACCACTACTATCACCACTACTGCTACTACCACTACTGTTACTACCACTACTATTACTACCACTATCACCACCACCACTACTATTACTACCACTACTATCACCACCACCACTACCATTACTACCACTACTGCTATCACCACCACCACTACTATCACCACAACTGTTACTATCACCACCACTATTACTACCACTACTATCACCACTACTGTTACTACCACTACTATCACCACCACTACTATTACTACCACTATCACCACCACCACTACTATTACTACCACTACTATCACCACTACCACTACCATTACTACCACTACTGCTATCACCACCACCACTACTATCACCACAACTGTTACTATCACCACCACTATTACTACCACTACTATCACCACTACTGTTACTACTACTATTGCCACTACTGTTACTACCACTACTATTGCCACCACTACTATTACTACCACTACTATCACCACCACTACTATTACTACCACTACTATCTCCACCACCACTACAACCTCAAGTGACCTTTCGTGTGTGTGTGAGAGAGAGAGAGATATAACCAAAAAAAAATCAAATTGATCTATATAACATTAGTAGTAAAAAAAAATTAAACGAGTAGTCTTTCTTGTTAATCACAACCTGGAACTATTGTGTAGTGGCATTAACTCCGGGTTGTGTTGTGGAGGCGTTGTACATCCTGCCGCTGCTTGCTATTACCACCCTCCTGGAGGAAAAAAACTGCCCCGGAACACACAGCAGAGATGAAGGGATGACGGGGATACCTGCTGCCTCGGTCTGTAGTCTTGTGGGGATACCTGCTGCCTGTGTGCCTCGGTCTGTAGTCCTGTGGGGATACCTGCTGCCTGTGTGCCTCGGTCTGTAGTCCTGTGGGGATACCTGCTGCCTGTGTGCCTCTGTCGGTAGTCCTGTGGGGATACCTGCTGCCTGTGTGCCTCGGTCTGTAGTCCTTTGGTGTGATATCCCTGCTGTCACCTGGTTCCATTCAGGTGGAATGATCGACAGATTGATTGACATTTAGAATGATGGACAGGTTGATTGACAGGTGGAATGATTGACAGGTGGATGATTGACAGGTGGATGATTGGCAGGTGGATGATTGACAGGTGGATGATTGGCAGGTTGATTGACAGGTGGATGATTGGCAGGTTGATTGACAGGTGGATGATTGGCAGGTTGACTGACAGGTGGATGATTGACAGGTTGATTGACAGGTGGATGATTGACAGGTTGATTGACAGGTGGAATGATTGACAGGTGGAATGATTGACATGTTGACAGGTGGAATGATTGACAGGTTGACAGGTGGAATGGACAGGTGGAATGGACAGGTGGAAAAAGTTACCTGTGGTAGACGGCGCCTCTAACCTATTTCTCATTACATATTTATTACATATTACTAATTACATGTTTTAGTTTCCTAATTAATAATGGTTTCAGGGGTCGAGACTCGGCTCCTGGTCTAGTCACTCTTGGCTGCGTGAGCCCTATCATACCTATTCTTCAAGATGTGTATGGATTCTGCCTCTACCACTTCGGTGTCTAGGTCATTCCACTTCCTGACTGGCTAAAGAAGTGTTTCCTAACATCCCCTTGATACACCTGTGCTTTAAGTGCCAGCTGTGCCCTTGTGAACCTGAGGTCCGCCTCTTAGACTTTGCCTATCCTAGCAATTCCTTTAAGTATAAGTATTTTGTAAGTCGTAATCTTTTCCCCTCTTGTATTTCTGTCCTCTAGTATCATCAGGTTTAACTCCTCTTGACTTTCCTCATATGTCATAGTCCTCAGCTCCGGGACTAGTCTCGTTGCTAACCTTTGCACTTTTTCCAGCTTCTTGACATGCTGTATCTGATGCGAGTTCCACACTGGTGCTGCATACTCTAAGATGGACCAGACATGTACCGTATATGAGGTGTATATGGTGTGAATACTTCCTTGTTGATGTTCCGGAAAGTTTCTCTTAAATTTACCAGACTGTTGTTGGCTGCCTCCGTTACACAGTGGATGTCTCTGGAGAAATGCTGAGAAAATGTGGTCACCCCGAGGTCCTTCTCTTTCAGGGAGGTTTGTAGCCCTTGACCCCTGAACCTGTACAATGTTTCAAGTCTTAGATACCTTACCCCGATATTCATAACAATGCACATGCTGGGGTTAAATTCTAACAGCCACTTGTCAGATCAATCCTGCAGCTTGTCCAGATCCATTTGTAATCCTGCCTGCTCTACTCCGTTTATTCTCATTATTAAATTCACTAAAGTCGCTGGTGTGGTCTTCATTCAGTACAAGCTGACCTTGCCACTTGAACTTTCAAAATCTTCTCTAGACAAATGATCCAGTATTAACATTTAAAATTATCCTTAATTTCAAGTAATCTGAGAACCAGAGACACGACTGACTTGATTTCTTCTCTCATAGAAGAAACAGAGTAGGAACAAGTGGTGATCCTTGAGGAACCCCACTTGTCATACTCGCCCATCTCTACACCTCCTGTCTGATAGTAACTAATTATTTCCTTCTTGTTAAGTATTCCTTGATCTACTGTAGTAACCTTTCCTATAATTCCAGCCAGTTACTCTAGCTCTTGTGCCAGTCACTTCTGGGATATTGTATCAAATACCTAAAAGTCCAAAAATATGCAGTCTACACATCTCTCTCTCTCTCCTGTACTGATACCCATCCCTGGGCACTGATAGCCAGTCCAGGGTGCTGATAGCCAGCCCAGGGTACTGATACCCATCCCTTTCTCTCGTGTACTGATACCCATCCCTCTCGTGTTCTGATACCCCTCCCTCTCTCTCGTGTACTGATAGTAATCCCTCTCTTTCGTGTTCTGATACCCATCCCTCTCTCTCGTGTTCTGATACCCATCCCTCTCTCTCGTGTTCTGATACCCTACCCTCTCTCTCGTGTTCTGATACCCTACCCTCTCTCTCGTGTTCTGATACCCTACCCTCTCTCTCGTGTTCTGATACCCATCCCTCTCTCTCGTGTTCTGATACCCATCCCTCTCTCTCCTGTACTGATACCCATACAACCCAGGGTACTGATACCCAGCCCAGGGTACTGATACGCATCCAAGGGTACTGATACCAATCCCAGAGTGCTGATAGCAAGCCCAGTGTGCTGATACAAATCCCAGGGTATTGATACCCAGCCTAGGGTACTGATACCCAGCTCAATACACTTATACCCAGCCCAGGATGTTCATACCCAGGACACTTATACCCACCCCAGGGCACCTATACCCAGCCCAGGGTACTGATACCCAGCCCAGGGTACTGATACGCATCTAAGGGTACTGATACCCATCTAAGGGTACTGATACTCATTTCAGGGTGCTGATAGCAAGCCCAGGGTGCTGATACAAAGCCCAGGGTATTGATACCTAGCCCATAGAACTTATACCCAGCCCAGAGTACTGATACAAAGCTCAAGACACTTATAGCCAGCCCAGGATGTTGATACCCAGCCCAGGGCACTTATACAGAGCCCAGGGTGCTGATAACCAGTCAAGGGCGCCTAGGAAAGAAAGAGATCTCTGGAAAAAGGGAGACAAAGAGGGAGACAATAAAAATTTACCTCAGCAGGGAGCCAGAGAAGAGAGGGAGCACAAAGGGAGGAACTATCTACAGAAGGAAGTGAAGAGGGATATAATAAAAGAGAAGAGGAGGGAGAAGTAGGAGAGAGGGAGGAGAGAGAGAAGACATCTGGGAGACAGGGAGTACAATTGAGAAAATTGATTAATGAGGAAGAGAGAGAATAGGAATGTTATTGAGAAACGAAGAATGAGAAGAAAAGACATTAATTGAACTGAGGAAGAGGAAGAGAAGGAAGAGGAATAAGAGAAAGAAAAGGAAGAGGAAGAGAAGGAAGAGGAATAAGAGAAAGAGAAGGAAGAGGAATCGAGAGGAAAAAGAGAAAGAGAAGGAAGAGGAAGAAAAGGAAGAAGATGAAGAGAAGGAAAAAAGAGAAGGATCAGGAAGAGTTGAGGAAGAGGAGGAAAATGAGGAAAAGAAATTTTTCTCAGGATCTGTCACCTTTTACGAAGATATAAAAAATACCTGAACAGGTGAACCATGGTAGGGGGCAGGGGGGTAGGGGAGGTTAAGGTGGCAGGGGCAAGAAGTGAGGGAGGGTGGCAGAGAAGGGAGGGTGGCAGGGGTCAAAAAGGTAGGGAGGGTGGCAGGAGGCAAGAAGGGAGGGAGGGTGGCAGGGGCAAGTAGGGAGGGTGGGTCGCAAGGGTCAAGAAGGGAGGATGGCAGGGGAGCAAGAAGGAAAGGATGGTGGCAGGGGCAAGAAGGGAGGGTGGAAGGGGCAAGAAGGGAGGGAGGGTGGCAGAGGGCAAGAAGGGAGGGAGTGAGGGTGGCAGAGGGCAATAAGGGAGGGAGGGAGGGTGGCAGAGGGCAAGAAGGGAGGGAGGGAGGGTGGCAGAGGGCAAGAAGGGAGGGAGGGAGGGTGGCAGAGGGCAAGAAGGGAGGGAAGGTGGGAGGGGCAAGAAGGGGGAAGGGTGTCAGTGGGAAAGAAGGGAGGTCGTGTGGCAGGGAGTAAGAAGGAAGGTCGTGTGGCAGGGAGTAAGAAGGGAGGGAGGGTGGCAGAGGGCAAGAAGGGAGGGAGGGTGGCAGGGGGCAAGAAGGGAGGGAGGGTGGCAGGGGGCAAGAAGGGAGGGGTGACACGGGGCAAGAAGGGAGGGTGGCAGGGGCAAGGAGGGAGGGTGGCAGGGACAAGAAGGGAGGGGGGCAGGGGCCAAGAAGGGAGGGTGGCAGGGGGCAAGAAGGGAGGGTGGCAGAGGGGCAAGAAGTGAGGTAAATGGCAAGGCAAAGGGAAGGGCAAGAAGAAAATGAGGGAAATAACAGATATAAGAAGAAATTAAGCAAAAACATCAAATTCAGGAAAAACAGAAAAAAATCATAATACTAATTTTTCCTCAAAGCTTCAATGTGAGTCAAGCTGAAACATCACCTTGATATTGATGATGGCAGCTCAGGAAAACCTTGATATTGATGATGGCAGCGCAGGAAAACCTTGATATTGATGATGGCAGCGCAGGAAAACCTTGATATTGATGATGGCAGCTCAGGAAAACCTTGATATTGATGATGGCAGCTCAGGAAAACCTTGATATTGATGATGGCAGCGCAGGAAAACCTTGATATTGATGTTGGCAGCGCAGGCAAACCTTGATATTGATGATGGCAGCGCAGGAAAACCTTGATATTAATGATGGCAGCTCAGGAATACCTTGATATTGATGATGGCAGCGCAGGAAAACCTTGATATTGACGATGGCAGCTCAGGAAAACCTTGATATTGATGATGGCAGCTCAGGAAAACCTTGATATTGATGATGGCAGCTCAGGAAAATCTTGATATTGATGATGGCAGCGCAGGAAAACCTTGATATTGATGATGGCAGCTCAGGAATACCTTGAAATTGATGATGGCAGCTCAGGAAAACCTTGATATTGATGATGGCAGCTCAGGAAAACCTTGATATTGATGATGGCAGCTCAGGAAAACCTTGATATTGATGATGGCAGCGCAGGAAAACCTTGATATTGATGATGGCAGCTCAGGAATACCTTGAAATTGATGATGGCAGCGCAGGAAAACCTTGATATTGATGATGACAGCGCAGGAAAACCTTGATATTGACGATGGCAGCGCAGGAAAACCTTGATATTGACTGATGGCAGCGCAGGAAAACCTTGAAATTGATGATGGCAGCGCAGGAAAACCTTGAAATTGATGATGGCAGCTCAGGAAAACCTCCTTGATATTGATGATGGCAGCGCAGGAAAACCTTGATATTGATGATGGCAGCGCAGGAAAACCTTGATATTGATGATGGCAGCGCAGAAAAACCTTGATATTGATGATGGCAGCGCAGGAAAACTTTGAAATTGATGATGGCAGCGCAGGAAAACCTTGATATTGATGATGGCAGCGCAGGAAAACCTTGATATTGATGATGGCAGCGCAGGAAAACCTTGATATTGATGATGGCAGCGCAGGAAAACCTTGAAATTGATGATGGCAGCGCAGGAAAACCTTGATATTGATTATGGCAGCGCAGGAAAACCTTGATATTGATGATGGCAGCGCAGGAAAACCTTGATATTGATGATGGCAGCGCAGGAAAACCTTGATATTGATGATGGCAGCGCAGGAAAACCTTGATATTGATGATGGCAGCGCAGGAAAACTTTGAAATTGATGATGGCAGCGCAGGAAAACCTTGATATTATATATCACCGCCATAATGACAATTTCACAAATACAGACGTGGCGAAACGTTTTCTCTTAATAAATGTCCTGAACTGTACATTGTCATGTGGGGGGGGGAGGGGTAACGGAAATTAGGGATAATCGGGGAATATGGGGGTAAAGGAAGGGAGTGAGTAGGCAGGAGAGGTGAGGTTGACAGGAGCGGAGGTAATGTGAGGTCACTGGTGACTACACCATCACCTCATTACCACCACACTAATCACCCTCTCAGTACTTGAAATATAAATAATAAAATAAAGTGTAAGAATAAATAATAATAAGAATATAACGGGGACAGTGAATATTACTATTCCACTCAAACACAGTTTATTTAAGTCCTTGTACAATAATATATTTGGGAACAGGAGAATACTATTGGGTTTAGATAAATGGGGATTGTACACGTAAGCAGAGAGACAGTGAATACAATCAACTGACGAAACAGAATATAACTTACAATATAGTTCAGAGGACAGTTCACCACAGGAACTCAGTCACACTTCTAGTCACAGGTCCCAAGACCTGCTCCAACAGAACTCTGCCCAGTGTCTCCAACAGTCTCCTCCAGAGACTCTACAATAGCTCTCTCCCAGAGCTCTGCACACCGGCAGCCGCTCTGCTAGAATCTCGTGCCCAGAGCTCTGCACACAGGCCAGAGCTCTGCCCGAATGTCCCTCTCTAGTTGTTTCCTCGGCCTTATATGGTCCTCCAAGCATCCCCCCCAATGAGGAGTGCACCACGTGCTTTGACCTGACGCCGAAACCTGACGCTAGTCCAAAAGACAAAAGACCTGAGACTTAAGTCGAGAGGCGTGTCTGACAGCTATTTACGAAGGGCAGGTGTGGCTGCTTAGGTAGACCTCACAGCACCCTGACTACATCACAACATAGGTGTCGTTTTCCACATTTTATGGGTATCACCAGAACATTTCTCCACTAGTTAATGGTAAAAGTCTGGGCGAAACGTCGTTTAAAGTTTCAGTCTTGTGTGTGCGGGTTATTTGTGTATTGTTCCAGTCAAGGTATTGTGACTGTGTGCAACAGTTGGGTATCTTTATTAATGAAACGTTTCGCCCACACAGTTGGCTTCTTCAGTCGAACACAAAGTCAACAGCAGCAATGAAATTAAGATGATGTAATCAATCCATCAACCTTCTTGACTGGAGAAGCCTACTGGGTGGGCGATACGTTTCATCAATAAAGATACCCACCTGCTGCACATGTGTGTCTTAATCATCAACTTGTATTTTATGCCATTTTCAACAATTGTATCTATTTCTTCTTTTCCTAGACTGTACTGAGCAGTCTAACTGCCCTGTTCGGCAGCCACAAGATCTACTCCGCCGGGTTTAGCGACCACAAAACACAACACGCACCATTTTGGTCGAGGCAACTGCTTATCTGTGGCCTGTAATGTGCCGGTTGCTGGCGCTCAACCCACAGACCGGGCCGCGGGGGCGTTGACCCCAGGAACCTTCTCCAGGTATACTCCAGGTATTCCAAGAGCGACACTTCACTGCCAAGCCACTGTTGCAGTGTGGTGGAGGTGTCCGTGAAATCTGGCTGCTGCTCTTGTACGGGGCGGTGATTCCAATAAAGATGTTCTATTGACTGATCGACCGTACATAAAAAAACACGGAACGGGTGGAGTTTGAAACCATGGCAAGTGAGTCGTAAAGCTCCAGGCCAGTGCGTTAGCCACTGGGCCAGGTGGCTACAATAAGGACATCCAACTAGGCACATGATGTGGCACTGTTTATCCAGTCACTTTACCTTGAATCACATAACAGCAGAAGAAACCTTCTCCAGGTCTGGTTATTTCTTCGCGAGAACTATTAACCTCAGTCAAACCATACCACGGGTGGGGTTCGAACCCGCGGTCATTACGATTTCGTGAGTCATATTAACCTCAGTGTTTTCATTACACTTTATCTTTCACCAAACTTAGTTACATTTTGCCACCGAAGAAGCTAATTTATTGTGCACCTAATATCCATCATGTGGAGGGTAGCACCAGTGCATATGGATCCCCAAAATGCCTAGGAACTTGGTCCAAAATGGGTTAAAGGGAGAACATCTGGATTTATATCTATCTTCAGTTGACTATCTCTTGAAAGCAAATTTAGAAAATTTGCTTAATATGTCTGGCATCTTTTCATTAATAAGATATCTTGACGTATCACTGATAAAATCTAGAACAGTGATTCTCAACCAGGGAAAAATTTACCCTTTGGGGGGTAAAAAATTACATGGCAAGGGGTAAATATTTGTACATGATAATTGTACAAAACCTGAATAATTTTTTTCTGATCTTGTTTTTCTGTCCCGTTACGATGGCGATAATTTTTTTATTTGGAAGGGGATAAATGGAGAAATACATCAAGTCGAGGGGGTTAATGGAGGAAAAGTTGAGAATCCCTGATCTACAACATTAAATTTATCTTCGTTAAGCCGTAATGGCTTAATTAACGAAGCTCCTGGAGAGCGAAACGTTGCCACAATAAAATGTCACATTAGTTACACATGTGTCCTTGTACCAAACATATAGTCGGTAATTCAACCAACATTATTACAACCTGGTGCAGGATTGTGTGGGAGCCAGGGATACCATGCACAAACATAGGATGGTGCCTGGCACTAATGTATTTCCTGAGTACTGCAGAGTTAGATTGGATTTTGGCTGCCGAGAATTTAGATATTTACATATGGGAAAGGCTGGTGACACCAGTATCAGCAAAACCTCAGTCTGTTCACTCATGCTGAGTGCCATCCAGACTGAGATTGGCCTTATGGTGTTTCACTACAATTCTGCTCTCTCTAGGAGGATTGGCACAGCTTATTCCATGGGGTTTTATCAAAGCTTATTCCCTGGGTAGCATTGAAAATGGGTTGGGCAAATATTTGTGTTCAGTGGGTTTGGGTTTGAGAAAGATGTGCCTAGTATGGGCCAGTAGGCCTGTTGCGGTGTTCCTCCGGTGCCTGGAATGAGTGATGGCCTGTTAATGTTGACATTCAAGTCGGCATTATTAAAAATGAATGTGGGAATTATTCAGACTAATTTAGTTCTTCTGGACAAGTGCGCTAATGAGTCTCTGAAGTTCTCTGTAGTCACCTAAGAACAACTGAACACATCACAGAGTTCACGGGACGCACATTTCCCGGGATATAAACGGCTATCGACAATAGAAACGGTGATATGAATGATCTAGGTCAACAAGCTGATATACTGTGAGCTCTTGCAGTACATCGTCGTTCACCTGTCTGATCTGATATTCCAGTATCACTGATTTAGAGTTGAGATCATGAATATCAACAATCTCAACAATCGTACGCATGGCTTCTGATTTCATCACGTATTATGAGTGATGTCAGATCTATAATATTGTCAGTCATATGACGTGCATTTAGTTCTACACTCCCACCTCTTCCTAAGAATTATTTGCCCAAAATCACGAAAACTATATCTGCCTTCCTACTCACTGGTGTGGTAATCACTGGATCCCGGTGTAAGTTTCCACATTACTGCAGTTACTC